>JAJSOF020000007.1:173559230-173809230 GCA_025594305.2 Periplaneta americana | reverse complement strand
GTTGGTATACCGCACACGACGGTTTGGCGGTAAAAGGAAAACGTTACAGTTGCTGGTCTGCTGGCTCGTGTGTGGCTAGAAATTAACTATAGATTGGCTGTCTCTCACATCACAGACGGTAGTCACATCGAACCAAAATAACTGCTTGGTAGAAACTTGATGCGTTTTTCTTCGAAATGACACCTCAACCATATCTGTAAGATATGTGAATAAATTTCTATAGGCTTCTAAATTTATAAAGTCCTTTTTGAAACATAGATAGATAGTTATATAGGCAGGCAGGTAAAAACGTGGATGGGGAATGGTAAAGATATGGATAATATATATACATACGTACATACATACATTGAAACATATGCTGCTTTTAATAAATAAATAAAATAAAATAGATAGATAGATAGATAGATAGATAGATAGATAGATAGATAGATAGATAGATAGATAGATAGATAGATAGATAGATAGATAGATAGATAGATAGATAGATAGATAGATAGATAGATAGATAGATAGATAGATAGATAGATAGATAGATAGATAGATAGATAGATAGATAGATAGATAGATAGATAGATAGATAGATAGATAGATAGATAGATAGATATTTAGGTAGGTAGGTAAGTAAGTAAATAAATACGGTACGTACGTGCGTACGTACATACATACATACATACATACGTATATTCATACATAAATTTCTATAGGCTTCTAAATTTGTAAAGTACTTTTTGAAACATCCTATATAGATAAACGCAGGTAAAAACGTGGATGGGGAATGGTAAAGATATGGATTAATATACATATACAGGGTGTGTCAGAAATATTTGGACAAACCTTGGGGTCATGTTCCTCACACCAAAACAAGAAAAAAAGTTCATATAAACATATGTCCGAAAATTCTTAGTTTTTTAGTTATTAATAAAAGAACATAATGAAACATGTTAGACATTGTCAGCTTGGTAGCAAGTGTTAATCAATTCAGAAAAAAAGAAATTTCTATCTTAGCATGTAAACAAGTTTTGAATGTGTAAAAAATAAATGCGATAGGGTGAAAACTTGCACTAAAACCAGAAGTAAGTGTAAGTTAAACCACATAAGTTGAATAATTATATGATAGAAAATTTGTAAATTGTGTAAATATTGTGTATTATCATTATTTGTAGAATGTATCAGTTTTAAGATTAAGTTTATGTACTTTTGAACTATTAATAAATAATATCAAATCAATTCAGAAACTCATAACAAATGTTTAAATTACAAGTGACTAGTAGACAAGTCTCCTTGGCAACACATAACCATCAAGGATAGAATGGGTGGATCAGCAGACTTGTATCGATAACATCTTTCGATTATCTAACAAAATTAATTATTATCGGATACAAACTTAAGTTAAGTTGTTGGATTGTACCTCGAAACGCGTTGAACGTAAACTTCCATTGTTACGAGTTTCTGAATTCATTTTAGTTGCAACGCTTGCTACCAAGCTGACAATATCTAACAGATGTTTCATTATGTTTTTCATTAATAAGTAAAAAACTATGGATTTTCAGACATATGTATATATGAGCTTTCTTTCTTGTTTTGATGTGAGGAACATGCCCCCAAGGTTTGTCGAAGTATTTCTGATACACCCTGTATAGCCTACCTACATACATACATACATTGGAACATGCTGCTTTTAGTAAATAAATAAATAAATAAATAAGTAAATAAATAAATAAATAAATAAGTAAATAAATAAATAAATAAGTAAATAAATAAATAAACAAATACATACATACATACATACATACATACATACATACATACATACATACATACATACATACATACATACATACATACATACATACATACATACATACATACATACATGTAGACTATACTTTCATAAGAAGATATATTTTGTTGATCGTTACAAGAGCATACACGCTCGGATGAGTAAATAGCATATCGATTGTTGCATGGGATGTCCATGAGTAATGGGAAGTTGTTCTCATTTCCTCTCAGAGACAGCGGATGATGGATGAGCTGCACTAGATTTAGAAACATGTGCACCGTGTAGGTACAGTTCGAAGTATTCTGACAGATCGTGAAATATGCAGTTTTATGTTTATCGCTCGGAATTCTCCCTTATTTTAGCCTGTAATAAGTTATTCAGGGTCTGTATCTGTACATGGAGCGGCCTAAAGTTACACCTCAATTTTGTACTTTGTATAGGTCTATAAGTTATGTTATTATTTGAATATACAAAAATTGTGATAATTTAGGTTTCAATTTGTTGATAAAAATGTACTTTACAGATTTGTGGAAGTTGTTTCATGCTTTGGAACGTCATTCTGTCAAAATACGGGTTGCTGTGTAATGGCAGTTAAAATACAGAGGAACGCGTGGTTGAACATCGCCACTGCGTCTTGTTAGGAAGGTCCAAGCACGTGGACCGTAGTTGCTATGATATGATTAGTGATTCGTCTGACGTTGAATTATAACAGCCCGCCACTACGTGCTTTCAATCATGTATTGGTCATGTAACGGTCACCATCTCCAGAGTGTGGAGAAAGAAAATAATGGATAATTGTATTCGATTGGCATATGTTTGAACATTTCTTATCTAGCAGTGAATATATATATATATATATATATATATATATATATATATATAAAAATCGTATATAAAACTCTAGGTATGAATTTATGGGAATAATAAATGTAAGGAGATACCTTACTTACTTACAAATGGCTTTTAAGGAACCCGAAGGTTCATTGCCGCCCTCACATAAGCCCGCCAGCGGTCCCTATCCTGTGCAAGATTAATCCAGTCTCTATCATCATACCCCACCTCCTCAAATCCATTTTAATATTATCCTCCCATCTACGTCTCGGCCTCCCTAAAGGTCTTTTTCCCTCCGGTCTCCCAATTAACACTCTATATACATTTCTGGATTCGCCCATACGTGCTACATGCCCTGCCCATCTCAAACGTCTGGATTTTAAGTTCCTAATTATGTCAGGTGAAGAATACAATGCGTGCAGTTCTGTGTTGTTTAACTTTCTCCATTCTCCTGTAACTTCATCCCGCTTAGCCCCAAATATTTTCCTTAGCACCTTATTCTCAAACACCCTGAACCTATGTTCCTCTCTCAGAGTGAGAGTCCAAGTTTCACAACCATACAGAAGAACCACGTAATATAACTGTTTTATAAATTCTAACTTTCAGATTTTTGGACAGCAGACTGGATGATAAGAGCTTCTCAACCGAATAATAACACGCATTTCCCATATTTATTCTGCGTTTAATTTCCTCCCGAGTGTCATTTATATTTGTTACTGTTGCTCCAAGATATTTGAATTTTTCCACCTCTTCGAAGGATAAATCTCCAATGTTTATATTTTCATTTCGTACAAAGGAGATACCTAAGTGAACAAATAACATATTAATAGAGGAAGTGTTACAAATAAGAACTAATGTGATATACGATCTGAGACGTGTTGTATTCTAGCGGACAACTCTTTATTTCATCAAGATCCGAACACGCTTCCAAATTCCTGACGCAGGTAGTTCTTATTGTCTGGCTGCTTTGCAGAATACGCTAGCTGGGAGTTCCTTCATTATCCACAGGAGTCGAATACACCAACGGGTTTAAGTGCCCGCATAGAATGAAGTACAGTGTGTTGAAGTCTGGTATGCGTGGAGGCCAAGCACGTTCGGATCTCGATGAGGCGACCAGCTGCGGCCTGTATTCAGGCAGAAGATCGAAATTTTGAACATTTCATCTAAGGAAACGTAAACAGAATAATTCTAGCAAACAAACGTACTGGAGTTCATATGATCATACTTGCAAGCGATACTCAGAAACCAAGCTTTTGAGACCCATGTTGATCAAATCATTTTTTCTTCTTTACAAGTGCGAAATCCATACCTGAAATTTTGTCCACTTTTGTCGTTACACCCTCTATTTGGTTATGTATTGCACAGATGTAACAATATGCGCAGTTTAAGAGAAACTTTCCTTTGTAAGTACAGTAGAGCCCCAATTATCCGTCACCCTATTAGCCGATCGGTGATTTTATCCGACTGTCTTTCTTTCGCTCTTATTTCTGCAGAAAAAACTGTAGTAGGCCTACTGTACAGTATCTTATATTAGTACGTATTTTTCCTAGAGTTTGTTGTTACAAGTCTTTAACGTTACACATTATTGCTGCCGCTGCTGCCAATAGGAACAGGCACTTGTGGGTGTTTTCCCAACTTGTAAAATCGTAAATATTTGTTTTCAAAGAAATGGTATCAAGAACATCCGCACAATTTAAGTATAACAAACTTGTCCTCGTCCTACTGTTCCAGTGGCCGTACTGTGTAACTTCTACGCAAAATGTCTTCCACGAGTGTAAAAAAGAAGTGTTTGATAAGTATTGAAAAACGGTGCCAATAATTGAGCGATTTGGGAAAAGGGAAACAAAAAAGAGCAAAGCGTATAAAATATGTGAATCCACAACATGAGACTTGTACTATTTCTATCTTTCCGCAGATATCCATTACAAGGAATTTCCTTGCCCCTTAAAAATCCATTGTTGACGATCAAACTTAAATTAGTGAACTTTTGATCCCCTATCCAGCATGTTAAACACAGCACCACGGAGGAAATTACGAAACTGTGTATTATGCACTTACTTATGGCTTTTAAGGAACCCGGAAGTTCATTGCCGCCCTCACATAACCCCGCCATCGGTCTCTATCCTGTGCACGATTTATGCACTCTCTATTGTCATATCCCACCTGCCTCAAATCCATTTTAATATTATCCTCCCATATATGTCTCGGCCTCCCCAAAGGTATTTTTCCCTCCGGCCTCCCAACTAACACTCTATAAGAATATTATGCACTTAATTTAGCAAAATATTTTGTGGTACGAATTATCCGATTTTTTCGATTAACCGTAAGTTCACTCCCTTCACTGCCACCGATAATAGAGGTTCTACTGTATACAGTATTAATGTATTTCGGAAGTGATTTTCTTTGGACACTTTTCGATCCATCTATAGAAAAACAAGCCGACATTTTCCACTCCTTACATTTATACTCGCTAGTCGCTTCTAACTTGCTCTCCTCTTTGTTAGGACAGAGAGTTGGGCAGATGCTTTCATAGTTATGGTCAGCTGCGATGATATGATTATCGATTTATACTGCAGTCTGGAATGATTCAAAATGAAACTAACAAGTAAACCTTCACCTGAGGTAAAAAACAATGGAAATGAAACGAATATTATTGGAATCAGCATAATAAAATATGAATAATCCTCAAATTTCGCAACTCGACTGCAATTAACAAGTGCGATACACAGCGCAGAACATGAGGCTTTAAGCAGTGGGAAAACATATCTTCAACTAATGATTAACGCATAAGAAGGAAAACTATGATGTGGTTATGATGTTACTTAATGCATCGTATTTCCAGAATCTGTGTTTGTTTTTATCCAGGAACTTGTGTCACACAAAAGTGATACCTAATGAAAAAAAATGTTGGAAACACAAATTGTCAGTACATTACTCGCGCTTTAAGCTGATTTTGCATAGGTCATATATAATCATTGTACATTTTGGATACAGTACTGAAGTACTCCGTAGTGTTTTGTAAACTTTTCCACTCTTGGATGCCGATCCAGCTAACACCCAACCATACTGATGCGCCTGTTGGAATCAGCAAAATTAAATAGGAACTACTGGTAAACAAGCGTCTGTAGTTTCAGTATATTCTTGCGTTGTATTATATCGAATGAATCGTCAAAATTTAGCCCTATATTATGGGAAATTTATCGAATCATATGCTTGTACATTCGAAAAAAATACCTCTTCAAAGGTTGCAGCTCATAAGTCGTATTTGGTGGTATGTCTATGATTTTCACCATTAGTTTTCCAAGACTATAGTGCCCTTCTTCTGTCATTTGTTTAATTGTATTTCCGTCGCAGTGGATACCATACGAGTCCAAGAGCAGAAGATTGCGTGTTGCAGAGTTAGGAAGGAATATTTTTCGTAAGAATTTTATTCATATTTGTTTTTGTCATTTTTCCCAACGAAGTCCATTTTATTACAAGGTTGACAGACTGGAAAATCCGTTCCTCAACTCTTGTACTTATACCTTTTGGTTCTTGAAGAATCAGTAGTAACTTTAGAAACCACCGGCATTATAATATAGGAATGTGTAGTTGCACGACATCATAAACTTCACTAGTTCACTTGACGTTCTAATGTTCTGCCGAATCCACATTCATCTTCATTAAACACACGATCATCATTGTACGTGTCCATAAGTGACGTGTACTCACGTCTGAAAGTTTGGATTGATTGTTCAAGAGTTGTCTCTTCGTGTACCTGACTCTTTGTTTCATATAATATTTTTCAGCTGACAATCTTATAATGATTTTTAAAGCGATGTAACCAGGAAGGACTTGCATTGTAGTATTTTTTTTATCAATTCCTAATAAATCGCGAGCAATTCTTTTTATGTTGCTTTCTTTTACAATTTCATTTGTTAACCACCGCAGACAAAATTCCTCAAATGTTCTTCGGTGCACTTATTTCATTTTATTCATCACATTGTTTTGTTGTTCTACAGCTTGCTTGATTTTGTAGAGTTGACTTCCGTGTGTTAGCCATGTGAATTTATGTTTCATACTGCTTCATGACCTGGTTAAACTTTTTCGTTTTGTTGATCGGTGATCCAATACACTACTGTATTTTTTTTCTGTCTCGCATTCTCATACATGAGACTTGTCGTCGTCGTCATCATCATCATCATCATCATGTCGTTCATTTTCATCAGTGTCCAAAATATGACTTTCTTCAACTGCTTCCGATCCATAATTCTTTAATTAGTATTATATAACATCAGCAATTTCAAGTTCCTTCCGCGACATTTCACAGTCTGTCTCCTTATAACCCTCTTCTTTTAGTTTATCCAGAATTTTAATCAGTGGTTTCATATTCTTCAGCTCACTGTACATAACATTACACAAGGTAGGCTACAGCTGACAGCGCGTCTAGAGCAGCACTGTCTTCGCTCTCGCGTCGAGTATTGCTGCGTGCTATACGTGTTTGTAATCTAGCCTAAGTAGTCCATGTCAACTTGCATCTTGATAGGTCCGAATCTCTGGTGTTCATTGCATTCGAGTTGTAAAACTTACGTATTTTGCATTAGTTTTAATGCTTAATCTAACGATAATAAAGGCATTTGTTTTGTTTCTTATCCCACCTGAAGGTTTACTTGTAAGTCTTCTCTGTGTGCATCCTGAGAATAGCAGCAGCAATGTCGCGGCGCCTGTTTGTTTACTTGTTCGCCTCCAGTTCTCTTTGTTGACAGACGCCAAGGTATCCGCAAAAATTATAAGAGCTTCTAGACATGGGTTTGAATTGGTCCTGTTTAATTAAGATACTCGCAGTATTTAATGTGGTACAATATTTTTCGTTGCAGCAACTTATACATGCTGGCATACACAACGTTTAGTAACTATACAGGGTGATTCACGAGGAAAGGTAAAAAATTTAGGATACGATATCTTAGGTGATTTTGAGTGAAAAAGTTCATATGAAATAGGTCCGTTTTCGAACAATGGCGGAGCTAGAGGCATTTTTTTGGTAAAACGTCTCGTCCCAATGTGAATCAGACGTTACCATATGCTGCTGACGTGAGACAAGGTCAAGGTCGCAATGAATGACGTAACATTGGAATCTGCATTGTGAACGATTTAGATAAGAGGAAGAAACCGGGTGGTGGGGCATTACAAATGTCCAATCGCCTGCCCTTGTCTGATGTAATGACACATAACCCGCAGATAACACAAATAGCCTACACTATCATCAATTCACAGCAGTCCAGTCAGCTATCTACAGTACAGTAGTTATACAGGTACAGTTATCGGAAGTGTTAAGTTGTGTTTTTCAAGATGCCTTATAAATTTTTGACTACAGAATACGCCGATATTGTGTATGTTTATGGTTTGTGTGATGGAAGTTCCTTGCGTGCCCGTCGCTGAATATGAACGACGCTTTCCGAACAGAAGGGTACCATATCGAAGAGCACTTACTATCAACGGGGTTGGATGAAAGACTTGGTATAGCAAAGGAAGGGGGAAACGAGAGAGGCGCTAATCGACCGTATTTTGGATGCGGCATAAAGAACAGACACTTGCAACTCTCCCGAACGATGAGCGCGATTCACGCATTGGAGCAGAAGGAGGTACCTTTGAAAATGTGCGAAAACATCGATCCCGACGTCTAGAATATTAGGTATGTATGCATACGTGAATATAAACTTTAAATTTGTCCGTTATCTGTCTCTAAATTCGAGTTAGTACAATGGAATCTCAGAAGTTTTTGTGAAACCAAAGAGCCATATCTCCGTAACTTTGGAAGACGGACCTATATTCATATGAACTTTTTGACTCAAAATGACTTCAGATTTCACATCATAATTTTTTTTCCTTTCCTCGTGAATCACCCTGTATAGGATATGGGACCCTCTTCTAATTTGAGACCCCAGTGTGTTTTATTAAGTAGGTGTTGAAAACAACTGCTGTATATTGCAACTGGTAATAGTCACCCATTTTAGGAACCGGGTAGTCACGCACAGGTTGCACGCGTTCATGTGTCAATTTAATTAAATTTACATTACTGAAATTTTCTGATTCTATCTACTCATTTGGATATATTGTTGTAAGGGAAACATGCCGCATTTTATATGTACTATCAAATAAAATAAACAAAGTACTTAATATTTAGAATTCATTACATTATTGGGCGCTGAATCTAGCTTAAAATTTATTATTTCTGAAGTAAAATAAGAGCGTAATACGAGGCCCAAGATGGATCTTCACATGAGACAGGGTGTCATTTTAGTCCCTCTATTTTTAAACTAATTTTTGTTTAAATAAACTGTAGGATAAATAAATAAAATTTAATGTGTACAACTGGACACATTTTAACTTCATAGATCTGTTACTGTTTAATATAAGAGAATTCCTATTATGTTCATTAATGTAACTTATATGTGTTCAATTTTCTATAAGTGTGTAATTTTTCAACAAACTGTATCTGTGTTATGTAACGTTAGGAGAATATATATGTTGTTTGAAAAAAGAAGTTGAGGATCTCTTACTGTGAACCCATCTTCATAAAACAAGATTTGCTAATAAGTAGGCCTATTGTTCTTTGATCTTGAGTTTAAATACATTATTTTAATATTACGATTATGATACTGTGGCAAGTTATACTGAAATAAACACTGAATGATGAAAAGAATTAATACATAATTTCAATTTTAGAGGTTCTACGATTTATAGCATTTTTTGAAAAGTGGTCTCACATTCGGCATCTTTACCCTATCTGTTTCATAATCAGAGGGCAAGGAAAGGCGAATCTATAGTATGGATTTGTTCTCCATTGCCTTCCCTGATAAAGGAGTCGATGTCTAAGCCAGAAACTTCGAATATTTCTGAATCAATTACTCTAAAAATTCCAAAAATGTCGCATAATCTAGAATCAGTACTGTTTAACCTCTTCTCTTACTATATTTCAAATTTCAAATTTATTTACAATTTACATTTGAATTGAATACATATGAATAGATACCCGAAATGAGCATAATGCTCGTGCTCGGGTACAGTCCAGTAGTCTACATAAATTTTACAGGGTTCAAATAATAATGCTGATGATATAAATAATAGTAATAACAACAACAATAATAATAATAATAATAATAATAATAATAATAATAATGATAATAATAATAATAAAATAATATAATCGTGATAGAAATGATACAAAGATTGTAATACAAAATAATTCATTAATGATAATAACAATTAAATAATAATAATAATAATAATAATAATAATAATAATAATAATAATAGTGATAAAACAAAAATATTTACAATAATAAAATAAATACTAAGACGGATAAAATAAAATATAAAACCACTAGCGAGAGTTAACACAACTTAAATAAGCATACAATAACCGGAAAAAATGCCAAACTCGAAAATCAACAGAAAAGTTCTTTGTATCGCAGACGACAGAAACCGCCGTATTGACATTGTGTTGTACATTAATGGTAGTAGTGGGGAGCTGAAAGTCTATGTAACTGCCGTTCTCTTCGAATGTTCTCGTAAAATCATGGGAAGTTAATGCTGAAAAACAAAATGTCTACGAGTCAAACTGTTCATTATTACCAGGATAAATATAAATAATACTGAAATATATTAATCGAGTTTCAGTTATAGATCTCTCCTTTTGTGCAAGAGGTATCATATCAAAATATTTTATGAATGGCGGGGAAAATATAAATTTCAATAACTTTCTAGTGACAAGATATAGTGACAAGTACAATCAAGTGTATCTGTGGCGATGCTAAGTAATCATTTATTGGAGATATACACTGTTATTAATTAAGAAAATGATCTATTTATATTTATTACAATGTTTTATCTTATAGGGTACATGCATCAGATAAATACAATAAAATTATTAACCATATAATGCTAATAACACTTAAAAAATAATGAAATTTATCAAATATCATACAAACATTTTCACTTTATTTTTAAACTTAAGAATGTGTAAATTGCTTAGGTCTGGATTATTTTCCAATACTGAATTGTATATTTTACCAGTTTTGTGAAAAAAGTGTCATATTTTTTATTTTCGTAAAGAGGTAATTTAATATTGCAGAATCACTGTACATCACTAATTTTCTTACATACTTAAAAAATCACTATGAAATAGACAATGGGACTCAAACGAGTTAACTCGGGTTAATGAATTTTGACACATGTTAGCAAACCGAGTTAACTCGGGATAATAAGGGAAGTGGTTAAAAATAATACAATAGTCATTTTGTTTCGTCGAGGGACGTAAACTTGCATTTCTCTTTGCAGTTATGAAACGTAAGAAGACAATTTGTAATCCAACGTTGAGAGATTACATTTTACTTGGCTTTCAAACTTTGAGAATGAAAATTAATAAAACATAAAGCATTCTTCTGTCAGAATATTAGGGAAATCGTAGTCCACGCAGTCATAAAGTAAAGTTGGCCTGTAATCTATGCATTATGAAGTGTACAGAGGCAGGGATAAAGACCTCTACACAAGGAAGTGGTGAGCGGTTCGTGCTTTGACTCAATTTAATTTGTATCTCATTATCAATCCGATAATGACGCCTCGCTGAGTAGGGCGTTAGGGTGACCCATGTCATGAAATTGTCCAACATTTTGAGCTTAATGTTCCTCACCGAGTCTCAAGGTACTTTATAAGGAGAGTTATATCGTTTTCTTGGGATTAAATAAATCCAACAGTCGTTCCGGAATAATAATAATAATAATAATAATAATAATAATAATAATAATAATAAAATTAATAATAATAAATTATTAAAATGTACGTTCGATGTACATGTCATTTATTAAGAATTTTGAGTGATGAAACGTTACACTTCTCTTCTCAGCAGTGTCCCTAAAACTCGGTGTATCTCAAAAGGAGTAGATAAAAGTAATTTCATTTTATTTAACTACGCTTGCAACTACTACAAAATGTGTTCAGTGTTGAACTTCAAAATGAGTAGAAACTGTCCACAAATCATGTCTGCAGTCCTCTACCAGGGATAGGATAATTTATGTACTCTGATTTATATAGGAATTGGATTTGTGGTTCACCTTTCAAACCTGCCTGAGAATGATGAATTTTAAAAGAAAATGATATTTTTAGGACTTCTTCTGTGAGTTCCGTGTCGTAGATGTATGACACGAAAAGGAGCCGTTCCAGAAAAGGGCTTCAGACATAATTCGTTGGTCTTTTCACACCCACGTTGAATTTCAATGCTTAATTATCTCTTAAAGGAGCATCTTCTGCAGAACTCTGCAAAAATAAGTAAGGAAGAGACTAGTGAAGTGCCTTGTATGGAGTGTGGTATTATAGGGGCAGAAATATGGGCATTACGACGAAGTGAAGAGAAACGACTAGAAGCATTTGAAATGTGGATATGGAGAAGAATGGAGCGTGTGAAATGGACAGACAGAGTAAGGAATGAAGCTGCATTGGAAAGAGTGGGTGAAGAAAGAATGATGCTGAAACTGATCAAGAAGAGAAAAATAAATTGGTTGGGTCACTGGCTGTGAAGAAACTATTAAATGAGTATATAATAAATTTTCAATCTTAAGACATATCATGTAAATGTTTATTTGCTATTTAATAAGATATATGAACGTTTTCGCCGTTTGGGGCATCTTCAGATATAACAAAAACATATAATTGAACCTATAATAATAATAAATTATGCAAATAAGAAGAATAAAAAACAATGTATGTATGCAATGCATGAGATTCATGAGCTTTATGTAAAATGTGAAATAATACAGGATAATTGTTGATATAATCTTTAGATTTGAAATTGAATTGGACGATATTTTATACATATAGCTCATGTTACAAATAAAATATACAATTATGATTAAAATTTGTCAATAATGAAAATTTATAATGATGATTGATAAAATAGATATTTTAAGAACAGTCATTAGTTGAGGATTGTGGTAGGGTATACGATAATGAATATTCTTAAAATATCTATTTTATCAATCATCATTATAAATTTTAACATTATTGACAAATTTTAATCATAATTGTATATTTTATTTGTAACATGAGCTATATGTATAAAATATCCGTCCAATTCAATTTCAATTCTAAAGATTATATCAACAATTATCCTGTATTATTTCACATTTTACATAAAGCTCATGAATCTCATGCATTGCATACATACATTGTTTTTTATTCTTGTTATTTGCATAATTTATTATTATTATAGGTTCAGATTATATGTTTTTGTTATATCTGAAGATGCCCCAAACGGCGAAAACGTTCATATATCTTATTAAATAGCAAATAAACATTTGCAAGTTGGTATGTCTTAAGATTGAAAATTTATTATATACTCATTTAATAATTCACTAGGCATATTGATATATAAAAATGAATTGTGAAGAAACTGCCTATTGATCGATGCACTGGAAGGAATGATGAAAGGGAGAAGAGTTCGGGGCAGAAGAAGATGTCAGATGATAGACGACATTAAGATATATGAATCATATGCGGAGACTAAAAGGAAGGCAGAAAATAGAAAATAATGGAGAATGCTGAGTTTGCAGACTTGCCCTTGGCAGGAAACTATGAATGAATGATGAATGAATGAATGAATGAATGAATGAATGAATGAATGAATGAATGAATGAATGAATGAATAGTCTCTTCAGTTGAAAATGTGGTTAAATAAAGTGCTATTTACTATATAATCAGCTCGCAGCAGTAGTTCAATGCATACATGTACGTGTAATGGAGAGGTCCCGAGTTTGAGATCCGTTTAATCTAGCCTTTATTTTACTTTCTTTCCATGCCTATTTTCCCCTTTGAGGGGAGGAGCACGGTATAGGGACTGCCTCGCACGTAGGCCGTTTGGATGGGTCCATTGCATTACCCGAAATTGAATGGTGTGCATACTGTAAGGCCTCCCGCGCTACAGATTCCCCTACGGGCCGTCTCCGGACTCCCCTAAAGCCTACAGAATCCATTTACCTTTCCGCGTATGCTTCACTGCGATCTCTCAACCCCGGTCCCACGAGCTACCATGACACCAGGGGAGAGCTCACGGTGCATAGCACTACCACCAACAACTAATGACCACATACCACAGGGTCCAAGTTCCGTAGCGGCCCGGAGCCGACTCTACATCGGTGCAAGCCCGAAATATGTGAAAGAAAAGGAGATTATAATAAGAGAGGAGAAGTGTAATTATGATGACGAAATGAGTCGGAGGAAGTTACCCAGCAATTGTGCTTCAATTGAAAAAACTTCAAACAGGTAAATTGTTGCAACCGGGATTTGGTCTCGGGCCCATTCGTTTCACGGTCTGACATGCTAGCCGCTTTCATTCCATGTCACTCTGAGTTTTCAATAAACACTTTGACTGCATGTGGACATGTTTATCGCCCTATTTTACTCGGCTGTTGATGAAATTAAAACGATACGCTGGAATCATTAGGACGCGACGGTTTCATTAGTCACTTCCCGCCCGCGTTGAATTTTGTCACTGAATAACCTCTGAAGTTGAAAGCTTCGTTAATTGAAATGTTTGTGGAATGGAAAGGAATTACGGGAGAGGGACACTACGAACCAACACTGCGACTTTTCAAGTCTTTTGCACTAATCCTCAAGAGAGGCGAATTCCCAAACAAATACCGGCTGACTACACTAAGGTTCGCTATGTATTACTCGACCGAGGCCAGTGGAGTCCTGCAACCCGCAGCGCCATTTGTACTGCTTGTTTTGTCACCTTCGTGATGACGCAATACAGAGCACGGAAGTATCGTGCTTGATTTCATCTGTATTAATATGCACATTAATGTAATGCAGTAGATATGTAACTTCAGAGTTCTTGGAATGTGTTTTGTTTTCCCGAAGGCAAATGCTCTTTCCTGTTTAAAGTCTGCTGCTGCTGTGTGTGTTAGATTGCACAGACTCACTTGAGATTAGGCATGTGAGTAGAACACCAATTCGCTAATGGACTTCTGACCCCCGCTTGCTCAGGTCAACTAAAACGTAATCAAGCGATGGAAAAAGGAGAGAACGTGAGTAGGAAAACACTTTTTAAGTAAATATTTTATGAAAGCCACAGTTTCATTTAATTAATGGAATTTTAACGAGAATATGAGGTCACAACTTATCATCATCTCTGACGGGAGCCGATGTGGCGACAGAATAGGGTTGTGCGTTGGGAGGGCTGGAAACTAAATACAACAGTAGCCAGTGGCCTGCTTCTCTTCTCTTCTCTGTGGCTTACGTTCTCTTCTCTTCTCTTCTCTTCTCTTCTCTTCTCTTCTCTTCTCTTCTCTTCTCTGTGGCTTACGTTCTCTTCTCTTCTCTTCTCTTCTCTTCTCTTCTCTTCTCTTCTCTTCTCTTCTCTTCTCTGTGGCTTACGTTCTCTTCTCTGTGGCTTACGTTCTCTTCTCTTCTCTTCTCTTCTCTTCTCTTCTCTTCTCTTCTCTTCTCTTCTCTTCTCTTCTCTTCTCTTCTCTTCTCTTCTCTTCTCTTCTCTTCTCTTCTCTTCTCTTCTCTTCTCTTCTCTTCTCTTCTCTGTGGCTTACGTTCTCTTCTCTGTGGCTTACGTTCTCTCTCTTCTCTTCTCTTCTCTTCTTCTCTTCTCTTCTCTTCTCTTCTCTTCTCTTCTCTCTCTTCTCTTCTCTTCTCTTCTCTTCTTCTCTTCTCTTCTCTTCTCTTCTCTTCTCTTCTCTTCTCTTCTCTTCTCTTCTCTGTGGCTTACGTTCTCTTTCTCTTCTCTTCTCTTCTCTTCTCTTCTCTTCTCTTCTCTTCTCTTCTCTTCTCTTCTCTTCTCTTCTCTTCTCTTCTCTTCTCTTCTCTTGCCAGTGGCCTACGTTCTCTTCTCTCTCTCTTCTCTTCTCTTCTCTTCTCTTCTCTCTTCTCTTCTCTTCTCTTCTCTTCTTCTTCTCTTGCCAGTGGCCTACGTCTCTTCTCTTCTCTTCTCTTCTCTTCTCTTCTCTTCTCTTCTCTTCTCTTCTCTTCTCTTCTCTTCTCTTCTCTTCTCTTCTCTTCTCTTGCCAGTGGCCTACGTTCTCTTCTCTTCTCTTCTCTTCTCTTCTCTTCTCTTCTCTTCTCTTCTCTTCTCTTCTCTTCTCTTCTCTTCTCTTCTCTTCTCTTCTCTTCTCTTCTACTATTTCGAAATCATATTTTTTATTTATTATTTTCCTTTCTGTATGGACTTACCTGTTTTATTTGTTACAGCGGTGTTTTTGTGTTATCCCTTCATTTACTTAGGCCTACACTTCATTTCGTATCTTCTCTGGTCTGCTTTTCTCCGTCATCTTTAACCCACGCGTCTACTCAGCACATGTGTTTTGTAATGTCGATTAATATATTTATGTTGTTTTAATAATAATTAAACTGGACGGGACACGCGAACGCTAGGCAGGCGGAGGAAGCCGGACTAAAGTGAGCGGAAAAGCGCCTACGTCCTGCACATTAGGGAGAGTGCAGCATCTCGTTAAGTTAATAAAACGTGATGCAGGCGTCGTGACGCTGTCCGCACGCGATCCCCTCGCAGTGGCGTGCCGCCATTACCATATCATCGATCTTCGCAGTGCCGGACGGACAGAGATAATAGAGCAATGGAGGAACGACAAGACCGACAGGGCCCAGGCGCTCCTGTAAAACCTCATCGGAATTCACTTGGCCTCTACGAAGTTGCCGATCTGGTCTGATACTAGGGACGTGATTCTCAACTGATAATCTTGTTTTAATGTGCCTCTCATTCGTAAATTTTCTTATGGGATTAAAATGAACAAAATTGCTTACGGGACACACTTTAAATTTATCATAAAAATCTACTCTTTTGTGATTTATTTTGTTTAAATTTCGTGTTAATTTTATACAAATTATTTGGTTTACTTAAGTGTCAAATTTTAGTGCTAATTTCACGAATAAAAGTAAGGAACCCATTCTTGTTTTTTTTATAGTCCACAATTTGCTGTATTGTTCCGTAATATTGCATTTGGTATACTACAGTATTTTCATTAGATCACAAAATACATCTCTCAATCTGCTTGTAGACGATCAAATTTGTCTTCCAATTCAATACTTTACAAGAAAACTTGTCAAAGTTTGATCAATATTGAAAAAGATTTGTCGAACACTGTTTCATATTGCTAAAGATTTGATAAGATTTTAAAATATGTGCTTCAAATTCATTGAACTTATGTAGGCCTGCCTACCAATTATTACAGTAGCTATGTAAATTTTTCGAGAATATCTAGGCTATACAAAACAATATACGGTAACTTAACTGCAAGGTAACCTATAACCTAGGCGAATACTAATCGTAAATATTTTGCTTTAAAACAATACTGGGTGTTCATTTCAAAGTGTGTCATGACGTCACTGTTGTTGAGTCACCGATTTGAAGCGAGTTTCAGTTTATATGTCAGAGGAGTTGCCTATTATTCAAGGCGTTCTTCAATCTGAACTTGAGAACGTGTACGGTATAACTTGAACGTCGTAGCAACAGATGGCGGTCTGTACGGTCTGTGTGCTACCATAACCTCTTTCGAACTGTGTTTTGCGCCGGCAAGTCGTACGCAGGGTATTTGTTATCATCGGTTGCGTACGGTAACATTCCACAACACAAATCAAATGCTCCGTGTCCATGTTGACCGTCGAAGTTAATGTCAACAAATACGTAAGTAATCGTCTTAACCCTCTCCCATATCCCGACAGTACGTATTTCCAAACAGTTCACATTCCTGCCACTACCGGCGTTACCGTACGTATCGGTACGTACTCTTCAGAATGAACGCCGTACTTGCTAGGCAACTTCTCTGCCTCATAGGTTATACACCTCTGCGGAAGTGTAGGAAGATTGAATTCTCTAGGCTCATCGGCTAGCCACATGACGGCATACAACGAGCCATGACACACTTTGAACTGAACACCCAGTATATGCTATAGCAATTTTCTTCGTTTTAGGGTACCAGGTCAGAATCTGGCTCTTTTTGTCACAAAATATCCATCCATGCACTTGGACTGCTATTACGTCTAAATGAAAACGTAATGTGAGAGAGAGATACGGAAAGACATTAAATTTCATATCTACTGTATAAGTACGTGTATCGTAAATGAATACTGCGTAGGCTACAATTTTCCTATTAAACGCGTTTGAGTTGATATTTATGTGAAAAAGTAGCTGATCACAGTAATTACGACCAAGGGACCCGAGGTTCGACCCCACGGTGTATTGTGAAATATACTTTGTAAAGAAGACGGTCTTCGGGAATCTTATTTTCTCGCTTTTTAATTTCACTTACTGTTCCTGTTCGGCCGATCTCTGTTATAGCCGTACGTCTATGTAGAATCATTATACTCGTATTTTTCTGTTGAGTGTTCACCGTAGTAAATATTTCCTTATGATGTGGCACACGAAATTGAATTTAGGTGCGTTCTTATACATTAGGTCTGCTTTTATATGAGTGAAGAAAGGACTACCAACGTGTAGTAAACTGTTTGGAGTAATATCGACAGTACGCATATTTTGCTAAGTGACCATGTGTTGAAAGTATATAATAACGAAGCAAATTTGAAACATTTTTCTAGCCTCCAAGGTCACCGGATATCACACAGTTGGGCTGATGCTTACGAAGGTGTACGAAACAATATATAATTTACAGTACACCATTGGCGGACGAAATGATTTTGTTGCTAATATTTCAGAAGCAGCAACAATTGGCATTTTCGAGAACACAGAGATATCCCTAACATGTCGTTTATATCTTTGCACCCAAGTTGATATTCGGACTTTTGAAGATCTTTTTTAATGCACCCTGACGGGATAAAAGAGATTTTCAGTGGTTACTGTTTATCAAAACTACAGTACTTACTAACATACAAACATTCAAACAAAGTGTAGTTTCATAAGAAGATATTTCCGACCCATGCTTATTTAACAGAATGAATGCATTGAGTCGATTTATCCTAACTTTTGACAGAATTAAAGGGCACACGAGAAAAAAGGGCTCATTGCATTTGTTTTTTTTTTTTTCAGATATTGCGGTATTGGCATCATATGGAGATTATCATGAGGCCTTTCATTTGAGCAAGGCAAACTAGAAAGAAATAAATGGCATCTGAAATCATTCCGTATATGCGAAGAATAGGTTTATAAGATTGATTAGAAAGCTTTTTCCTAAAATTTAGAAAATGTTAATGGGCCACTTGGTTTTTTTGCCCTGTAAACCCGTACATCAGTCTTTAATGAAGTACTAATCTCTAGGCTGCAAGAAGGGCAATTCTGACTTCCTCATTTTATGCAAATATTCAGGGCAAATATGCTACGAAATTTTAGTTTGAAATTTTGAGGAATATAAAAGTACTTCTTTTCGGCATCTGTGGTGCCGAAGAAAGTGACTTTTGACATTACGTTCGTTCCTACAGCTATCTACTCATGCGTATAGCCTTCGCTCATGTATTAAAGGATAGATTTTGTTCCGGCAAAATACTTCGGATTAAATTTGTCCTGGAAGCGGGAAAGTAATTCTAGCCTATTGGAGACGCATAGACAAAATTGTAGAAATTGTGCCGTACATGAACTCGAACAGAACTATTTTTATTTTAATATTTTTAACATTTTTTTCTCGAGTGTTTGCCGCGTATTCTCTGGTTTGATCCGACAGGGAACAGTATTGTTAGCTACAGCGCCATGCTTTTCGAACAGAAGGTAGTCCGTCGCAGGAGTTGAGTTGACTGATGATATGTCGAAGCGTGGAGGTTTGGGTTTATACAGTGAGATAGAAAGAGGATCGCGGCCCTTTTACAGTATAATTGTCAAAACACTGGTAGACATATTTTTCTGGAGAGACTTGGGGAAACACACAGAACCCAAATCAGGATAATCAGGTCTTGGGATCGAGCCCAATTTAAAGCAGGGTGCTAAGCACGAGAAAACCGTGCTTGGTATCGTTTTTAACATACAGAGCTGAAAATACAGGGACATCATTTTATTTTTACTAACATTTTTAATATTAACCTGGCTATACCTTTCTATTAACGATTGAAACAGGAAACACCGTTTGCTACCCCTTCCACGACTGGAGTTCGATGATACTGGCGTAATGTACAAACAAATCACTTTACTGGGTATAGGAGGGAAGAAAAGTAGTTCATCCATTTATGTTAACTAGGAAATATCGCAATTTTGAGTTTGATAATTTTCATTAGGTTTTTGTTTAATCAAAATACAGTACTGTATTAACACTTAGTGTTTTTACACACGAATTGAGCTATCCATTCGGACGTATTAATTATGCAATGTATATTGTACTGTTACAGCACATTAGCGCACAATACAGAGAATGAAGTTAAATTGAAAAATAATCATAATATGAATCTTTAAACACATTTTTGAAAATGGTGGCCGTTCATTTCGATATAGGCTTCAGTTCTTTTGTGCATATTATCGCACTATAGACTATTGTACCTAATTCCAATTACCAGTTTCGTCCTTCGTACGAGTAACTCATGTTGAAATAATTCTATACCTACTCTATAAAAGAGTACTTTACGTACTGTAAATTCAATCTTCACTTTTCTGAAAAGATAAAATTACTCAGAAATGCTATCTACTGTCCGTTCAAGTGGTTTTGTCGCAGGGTCGTAGGAAGGGGGGGGATCTCGTGACAGTTAATTACTTAACGAGGCCCTTTTATTTAAGTTATTTTAAACACTTGTATAATATTACGTAGACGTCCAATTCCTAACAGAAATTAATGTTTTCAGAAAAGAGCTAAGATAGCCCAGCTACTAAACTTAACAGAGGGGCGAACAGAAGCAGGTGGGGGAAACCGGGATGCGACGTAGGCAAATGGAAGACAGTACCTGTACGAAAATATGATTCAATATTGAAAGCTCTTTCGTCACTGGAAAACGCGAACATATTTCTGGAACGTACTATACTCACTAACTCAGTACTGCTTATGCGCCCTCGGCTCTTTGTCGTGAACGGTTGGAAGTTTACTAGTAGAAGGGGCGGGAGTGAAGTACATTCCAAAACTCAGGTACAATAAAAATTGAAGTAAAAATAAAATGATGTATAATGCAAGTCTATATTCTATAATTATTATTAAAGTAAGACATTTAATGTTGGGTTTGTGTTACTAAATCGAAAAAAATTGAGATACATGTTCAACTTCGGTTCAGGGCTTATTTTCCTAGTCCAGATAGTTGGAGCAGAGGTTCAAAACAACAGTGGCGTGAGTCAGATTTTTTAATACTTCATCTTATGAATGTAAAAAAGTGAGAAGTTTTCTTTAGTATTTAAGATTTCAAAGAACATTATACTAGAGCAATAGCCGCTAAAGTTATATTTCAACAGATTTTTCGATTGCATAGAACGCAAAAGTTAAAATATCTCAATTATTACGATTGCTGACTTGCGCCACTGTTGCGTTTAATCCCTCACGAAAGCCACGGTATTCAGTTCGAAACCAATTTAGGACATGAATATTTCTGCGTTGTAGTGAATTTTTATTTCGTTTAGATAGAAGCCTTTGCCATGCTAATTCCGTATGCCGAGATTCCTGGCATATTAGTCTAAGTCGAAAGGGCCTAAAATCTAAATTCCGACAGGGTGTGAAAACCGTCGATAAAATGTAGACTAATATTTTACAAATAATTGGACAGTGCTGTAAACTAAATTTACAAGTTACAGCAATTCGAGTTTTCTTTGTATGAAACTTAATAAAATGTATTTACCCTGCAAGGTAACTGGACTTGCACTCGGAAGATCCTGGGTTCAAATACCGGGCCCATTCAATGTAATCAGAGGTTTTAGTGGTTTTCTCGATCTTAAAATAACTGAGAATCTGGTTATTTAAGAATATAAATGTCGGATTATTTCTTATTTCCACTGCAAATCTACAGATAATATTATTTTCGGAAGACATTAATACTTAATGATGGTATATGATTTGTAATCTTGCGATAGATGGTAACAAAGCAAAGTAACAAAAATTGAGAGTTGCCAAGAATCTCGCAAATAAAGCGACTGCAAATGAAGTCGATTTATATGTATTTCAAACTGTAAGTATAATACGTTAAAGCTGCTCCTAAAGCAACATATTTTTGCCTTAAACTTATTATTGTTGTTTGTTTAGAAGAAGTCAGAATTTTGTCCTTTACACACGTAAATGTATGTTATAGATATCTCTTAATCAGAGTTAGGTAACGGTGGATAGGGGTGGGTTAGGGACGACCCTTTGCACGTCGGCCATACTGAGGCCTATTGTACATTTCAAATTTATGGGATAAATAAGGATGAGGTGTACCAGCCCAACGGCCGCATATGACCCTTCGCCCGCTCACCCAATGCAGGGGGCTCCAACCCCCCCACGCCCGTCCTAAGTTCATACCGCCAAGGTGGCGACCAAGTAGCACAGGATCCATTCCAACGGCCCTTCTGAGGTGTCGAAACGCCCTTGGAAGTGCTCTTAAGAAATGAATTCTGGCAGAGATATTTCGGAAGGCTGGGAACCCAGGAACGGTTGCGGAGAGGACGTCCTCCCCCGTAAGCGGACGAAGAAATGTGTCTTAACCTGAATATGTCTATGGAATGAGATGAAGAAGATGATTGATATGAAATCTAAATTCTTTTTCTACACTGGAGGAGAAGGGAAATGGACCATGGCAATGAAAATTCCAACCCGGCATTTGCCTAAGTAACTGTGGAAAGCCACGGAAAAACCAGAGTCAGGTTGGTCGGTCCGGAAATTGAACCAGGGACTTCCCATGTGGAAAGCACGAGCCAACTCGCTCGGTCTAATCAAAGTTATCTCATGTGAGAGTCTTTAATATTAAAAGTCGTACCTACTGATCATTCCGTCATAAAGTGAATAATATTTTTGCCATTGAATCCGGACTTCGCGGTATTACACCTGGGCGAGAACGCCTGAATTTAAAATCGATTGTTTAACGACACTGTTTCAACTACGAGTTTGGAAGGTATTTTGAAAGATGAGGCCGAGGATTCGCCTTATGGTTGCGAAAATCCTCAAAAGAAATCCAACCACTAATCAGCCTAAGCGGGATTCGACACCACGCTCGAGCGCAGTCTCTGATCAGTAGACAAACGCGCTACCGACTGAGCTACATCTCTTGAGAAGGGTAGAATTTTGAAAATTTACCTGTTTAAAAAATTGAACAACAGCTGAAAAATAAATGTATAGTGAAAGTCAAATTTTTGTAATTCTATTTGATTACTATGTGTGCCAAAATTAAAGCTGTAGGCTATCTATTTTTTTTTTGAATATTTCATTTTCTCTATAGTTCCCATTTAAATGTTCATAAATGAAAGAAACAAATTGTTCTGATTTCCCACTTTCTGTAAGGCATCGCTACCGAGTTATAATAGCTACATTTTCAGTACTGGAGATTGTCTCTTGGAATCGGCTCCAGTATTTATGTTTTTCTTCTCTTAACACACAACTCCAACACATCGGATGATTCTGCAACTGTTAAATAAGAAACCCGAAGTTCAACAAAGTGATACCACAGTCTACTATATACAGTCGCGAAGCTTGAGGTGATTTTTTGCAAATCTCGTGATAAAGCGCTCCAAGCGGTTAGCAACTAGAAACAATAGACTGTCCACGGTCGACTTTGGACTGTGTAGTATTTCCATCGAGTGCTAGCTCGTTGCGTATTTCACATTGATGCTTGTGGAATGTTCGTTTTTGGTTGTAATGAAAATGTTAATGGCTAAAATACAATAATTTGCATAATAATATTTTACTAGAGACGTAGAAAAATTAAATTTGTTTTTAGTGAAATTTATTGATCACGTTTTATTTTCAATTCTGGTGGGATTATTATTGCTTAGGCCTATTTTTTTCAAAGGATATGTTTTTAATTATAGTTGTTAATTTTGTTGTTATTTTTATTTGTTGCTCTACTAGAGACGTAGAAAAAGTCTGTTACAATAAAATTTATTGATCACGTTTTATTTCCAATTCTGGTGTGATTATTATTGCTTAACCTCATCCCACTTTGTTAACTACGTAAGCCTACACTACAAGTACCGGCACACATAAGTTACTCCATTAATTCATATTTCCATTATTATTGTTGTAAAGGGAAATGCAAATTAATATTTATTGGTTTCATAGTTAATTATCGCTATAATCTTGAATGAGTGAAGCGATTATAGTAAATTTCAGTTCGTTTTGCACAAACAAAAATAATATTAACGTATTTCTTGCAGGTATCTTCGAGTTTATGGTGGAATTTAATATATTTCATTAAAATAATAAATTAACTGTATGCATTTAATATTTCAATAACGGAAGGAAGGTGTTAATTTTTCCAAAAGAACACAACGAAATTGTAACATATTTTTTCGTCTACTAGGAGAGAGATCTGCGATAATGAGGCGATAGTAGCGATCCTAGTGGTGGGCAACTACCCATGTTTGCATTTTTACTACATATTGAGCTTCGCGACTGTATATAGTAGACTGTGGTGACACTCTAAGCCTCATATAATAATAAAATCGAGGATTCGTTGTAACTTTTGCTCTTTAGAAAAAGCAGTTTCATCGTTTGTAAATCTATGAATGACAAAAACAATACACATATTCTTATCCTTCCTTATATCTTACTTGTATTTCTTTAAATACTGAACATCTATTTTGAAACTGGACTTGTTTGTTTTAGTCGCTTTGTCATTCCAAAACTGAGCCGCCACTGAGGTCGCATTACTGAAGATGCCTCCTCGGATTGCTGCTCCGTCGTAATTGATAACTGACACACATGCAAACCTTTGTGGCGCCCTCCCTCCGGATGTTAGCAAAAAGAACGGTAATGTAGCTTTTACACGTGGGGGACAGGCAGACAGACACACGCAATTCGGTCTAATCCAATATATACATAAGAATTATAAACAACCACTCATTTCCGATTGCAGATCACCATTAACACCGTGGGGCTGCGGGATTCGACCCACATGAATCACAAGAGCGAGCGGGGAGACTTATTAAAGTGTAGAGGAAGCAGTGGTGCTGATGAAATCTATGTAGGCCTACTCATTTCGATTGAAAAGATGCTTTCAGAATTGTCACCTACTTGGGCCGCGTCTGAGGCTGAAGTGATAGCGCGCTGGACTTCCATCTAGGCGGCCCGGGTTTGTTCCCAGGCCAGGTCATGATGGAATTTGCAGAGGGTGATTCTCGGGGTAATCATTGCACCAACACTCTCTAACTTCCCCTCATTTACTCTAGCAAATATAGGCTGGTTGAAATCTTCGGCGTAGTACGATTCAGGAAGACCTTGGAGCTCAGAGCCTCTGGGGCATTTCAAGCTACTCGTAGGCGAGCGGGACCTGGCTTTATCTGGGGCTGAGGCAGGATGGCCCTCCTGTCAGCGTCCGCTGACCCTGGAGCTTATCACGTTGCTATACTGTTTTCGCTGTAATAAAAATCCTAATGTAAACATAAGCACGTTGCTGTCATACTCGTGATTGGCTCCCAGTCGAAACACTCACATGACTCAGGAAAATATAATTCGTATTTGGAAACCACAATCTTGTATTATTTTAAAATAAAAAATTGAATTCTAGTTGTTAAATACGATAAAACATTTAAATTTACTCATATGTAAAACGCTATGTAATAGTAATATACGTTACAAGAGCGGTATGTTGACGTTTTCATGGTCGAGGAAAAGATTGAAAAAGCGAAACGTAGTTGAGCTTTTTTAATTTCCGAGAACATGAAAACAAACATACCGTTCGTGTATCGTACATTATTTTGTGCGAAGATCGTTTATTACATACCTGAAAGACGAATTTCTAATTAGTTGCAATGAAATCTCCATGTTGGTTTCTGTTTAACGACGGCAACTTCGGAAAACCAAAATATCTTTCTTCAACATTGTTGCTATAAAATGTTTTCTGTGTTTACTATACTCCAGCAGGCCGTGATATACGTCTGTCTTTTTTTTTTTCCCCAGTCTATAAATGCGAACTTAAAACAAACGATAAGATTATGTAATGATTTATTTTTCATTTAAATATTTTAACAATATATTTATATAACATATTGCAGTAATAACATCGGCATCTGGAATCTTGTTGATTTTTTCACGGCTTCCTTAATGTTACTTGTATCAGGAATGCAATAAGTTTCGTGGAGTAGTAGACTTTACTTAATTTTTGCAAATATTTAAAAACAATAATTAACATTGCAATTTAGGTGAAATTACAGTGGTAAGTTTCCAATTTATAATTATTACTATGTTAAACGTCTCTAAAAATAATATGTTAAAAGCCTAAAGCAGTAAAATGAATGTCGCGCTTAAGCGGTAAGAAGAGGGAAATTGTTATGTGTGTTACATTGGGAATACTGAATGTGGTATTTCACACTTGCCGCGTATTGGTTCTGTGCGGAAAACAGGCAAATACGCACGATCTCGCACAAAAGAAAACTACTTTTATATTTTGTTATGTACTATAAACGCGGATGAATACCAACAGTAATACCGAGGTAGTCTGTTCTTGTAACAAGCTGGCGTCACTTGAGCTCGTAGTTGTTCACGTACGCACGTGGTACTGAAGTATGGCTTTTGCATTCTCAACTGTCCATTGTGAAGACATAAGACTTAAAAATAATTTAATTATAGTAATTATAAAATAAATGTTTCCTAGGCAAACGAATGCATAGTAGTGAGGTTAGGGCTAGTTGACGAGTAACGGGAAATGTTTCACATGAAACAGAATGTACAACAGCAGGCGAGAACACATACTGAGAATCTATGGCGCCAAACAGTGGCCAATGAAGCCTCACTTCAGTCACGTGCTATTGTTTACATTAGGATTTTTCTTACAGCGAAAAGATTATAGTCCGCGAACCGGGATCTGGTTCTTTCAGGATGGGCCACCTGTCAGCTTTCGGGAGTCCTCAGGATTTTTACATGTCGTAAATTTAAGATGCGGTGCTTTCAGCATTATCAAGGTTAACCGGACGACTGGCGTCACATCCACATGCCTCAGCAGAGATGAACGATCATCCAACAATAACGGAGGTATCGTGTGGTTAGCATGATGACCCCCAGCCGTTCTTTTCTTCCTGTTGTACGGAGGAGGGACCCGAAGGCTTATACAGCAGCCTGAGGTTTATTGTGCTTACCTCTCCTATTCTGTGAATGATTGGGTAGCCGAACGATCAAACTCTTGTACAAGTACAGCACGCTGCTCCGTGAACTGAACCCGGGCTATGGTATGGATGATGATGATGATAATGATGATGATATGTGAATTAATGATGGCGAAATGAGTACGAGGTCCACGCCGAAAGTTACCCAGCAATTCTGCTTCAATTGGTTGAGGAAAAACCCCGGAAAAATCCCCAACCAGGTAACTTGTCCCAACCAGAATTCGAACCTGGGCCCGTTCGTTTCACGTCAGATGCACTAACCGTTACTTCAATAGCAGTGGACTCCTAGCGGTTATAGTGGTTTCCGTAACCAGATTTCGCTACCTATCGTAGCTCGCTAAATTGGTCACGATGCTGGATCGGCACCAGTCCCATACACTGGTAGAACGTTCTTCTTAATGAGGATACAAACGAACGCTCAAATCCTTATTTCACTTAGCGTTAATTTATTCAATTATTTATACTATACTGACATTTTATTGTTTCGGAATAGAGTGATAACGTATTCTGTATGATCTTCCACAATTCACAGGAATACTTTTCAAGATAAATGTTTTTGTTTTTTCGTCTGTTACGAAATTTTTCGTAGATTCTGATTCTGTCGTTTATAAGAAGTTAACCTTCCACAACTTCAGGTTTGAATTTATTCTTTAACGTTTACGAATGAATAAAAACAGCAGTGGACTAGTCCATTAATCTGAGTTACGAAACCAGGGGGTGCAGGGTCAGTATTGTTTAACATTTCGTAGAGTGCGCATCGTACGGAGTTGGAAACATCTACCTGTATAAAAATGCTACCACCGTTGAATCAAAGACAAATTAGAAGCTATCAGTCCGGCGAATTAGGGATACATTCAACGCCTCGCAAAGAAATATTCAGTCAAGGAATATGCTACATACGATGAGGATGATGTCTTCAGCGGGAAAGCACACGCAGAGCCTGAAAATATCCAAGCTCAAAATTAAAAACGTGTTACTTTCAGCTACTGCACATTCACACTACGAGAAAGCCTTCGCATAATTGAATTTAAGTGAATAGGAGTGAGAGCAAACAGGCGATATTCAATTTAACAGAATATCAGGGCGGAGAGAAATTCGATCCTGCGAAACATAGGACTACATGAGTGACTCGCGAGCGAGATTACATGGACTATTACACTCTTACTACGTCATACTACTTTTGACCAATAAAACGGTACGAAAGGACGTATTTCAACCAATCATGGCTGCTTATCGCACAATTTTATCGCGTCCCTAGCATTTGTTTAATTTTATCGCGTCCCTAGCATTTGTTTCTTTGTTTGCCAACATTTGAAACTGCGCTGGTCTGGACGTCAAAAAAATATATATATATATATATATATATATATATATATATATATTATTATATATAATTACAAACCACTCCAGTCGATGCACAGCAGTTTCAAATATGACTCGCATTGGCATTCAAGAACAATAATTAATAAAAATCACTGATCATACCTATGCATCTTCTGAAATCCGATTTACAAATAAATGAAGAGCACCATTCGGAAATCCTGAATAAGTTGAATACACCATGTAGGCCTAAATCAACGAGTTCCACATCTATTACGCACACGTCCATTATAACATCAATTGAACCACCAACCACATTCCAATTTGAAAATTATACATTCAATAATTATTCCTTTTAAAATTATTCATTCGGAAATTCTGAATAAGTTGAATACACCATGTAGGCCTAAATCAACGAGTTCCACTTCTATTACACACACGTCCAATATAACATCAATTGAACCACCAACCACATTCAAATTTGAAAATTGTACATTCAATAATTATTCCTTTTAAAATGATTCATGTTTATTTTATATGTCATCGTCGTTAATTAAAACTTTTCTAACAATTGTGTATATTAGTTAGGTTATGTTATAGCTTCTGCTATATGATATTATGGATAGTCACGTATCAGAGATTGTTTAATATTAAGATTTATTGAAAATCATCTGTCAAGTGACGTTGATTACTGGGATTCGGATAATTGAAGTGGAATGTTGCATTTTAATAAAAATTAAAACTGAATCAACAAAGCCTTCTTGACTAGTAACATTGCCATCGTGTATAATAGATCGAGAACTTCTCGACGAGAAGGCATTGCTCACTATTGCCATCTAGCATGCATCTAGCGTAATATTTGTAATGTTGAGATGGTACAATAATACATTTGAAGACAGTTGTATTTTCGTAAGTCAATTAATATTTTATTCTAATCGTGTAATAGTCAATTAAATTCCACTCGAGTTTTGATTTTCTCTAGATAAATCAAAACGTCTAGTGAGATTACTGTTGATAAAACCAAGGCTTCGTGCACAACGTACGCAAGGAGTGAAAACTGTACTATAGGCTACTGCAGACATAGGCCTATACGATGTATTAGTTGAAGATGACATTAAAGTTAGGTCCAATTCTAAGATATTCACCGTCCTTGTCGCTCCGCTGTCCGAAACTGATTACCTAATATCTAACCAAACCTAACTAACATTCCTTATAAATTCGACTCTTTCTATCAAGAGACTCTCAAATACAGGAAGCAGTAAAGAAATAAAAGACCTCAAGTGTGAAAACAGCAATTTGTAGGTCTATTACGAAGTAATGGAAATCCAGCAGTATTCAAGAAGAGACAATGTGATAGTATTCGGAATTCCTGAAGCGAGATCTAAAAAAAAAAAAAAAGCGAAGTGGTGAACTAAATTTCTGATTCAATTGGACCCTTATATTTTGTCAATGATGTCAGAGTGGCCCATAGGTTACCATCAGGATCACCAGGCAAAATTAGATCTATTGTCATACGATTCTTCAAAAGGTGCAGGCGGAATGCCTGGCTGCAGTAGGCTACTGCAAGGTGGAGTCGAAGGAAGAAGGTGATGGTCCAGAAATCCTCTAGAGCAGCTTCCAAATCATTTGGGACTAGAAAGATTCACTGCGGGAGATCATTTGGCTGTGGATAACCAGAGATCTGTTGCGTAAAACCAGAGATAACTCCAAGACGAAGGGATATAAGTTTTATGGAACAAGGATTCTAGTATTTTTTACGTGAAAATAAAAGCAGTTCTGTATGTAGAATTCATTCATTTTCTGACGTAGAAAAATTTCTAATTCACCCCGTACCTGATTATTGTTACATTTCACTTTGAAATTTGGAATAATGCTATTCTTATTGGCCTTTTCAGTTGCCTGCAACAGTGGAAGTTGCTAATTTTCTTAAGTGGTACCGGGATAATATTTATTTCAGCTTTGGCTATCTTTCTGCTAATCCGATTGACGTAGGGAATTACTGCCAAGTAGTCCGATTTTTATGTAGTTTTCTTTTTTCTACCTCTTATCGCCTTATTAATTTCATAACTCGAGTAACGGTTCTGAATGAATAGGCCTACTGTCTTCATCACGTAACGTTTTTGCCTTATTTATAAGAATGGACAGAACTGCCTGTTGATGGCGGGTGGTGATACGATCAGGAATTCAAATATAGGTTGGTGTGTGTAGCTTTCCGGTACACCTTGTGTCCTAGTTTGCCGTCTGGTTTTCTGTATATATCAATATCTAAAAAGCGTAAGTGGCCTTGGGATTCTGTTTCCATGATAAATTGAATATCCGGATGCTGACTATTGATGTGATTGTGAAATAGATTTAGTTTCTCCAAGCCGTGTGTGTGGCCAAACTACAGATGTGTCGTCAACTTATCGAAACGAGCAATTGGGTTTGTACTGAGCTTGACTGAGAACTGAATTTTCGAATTTGGCTATAGCAGGAGATAAAGGACAACTCATAGCTGCACCATCTGTCTGTCCGTTGTACTCTTCGTTAAACGTGGTGAAGAATGACATCAAAACACGGTGAAATAATTTAATAATATTAATAAGTTTATAATTCTGCTGGTGTTAAGGGCCTCAGGCTATCTCTTCCACGCCACGGTCATAAATATTTTCCAGTAACTTTATGGTTTCATGTAAGAGAACTTCGGTGAATAGTGAGGTAACATCGAAACTAACTACTGGGTCGTTCAGACGTGTTATTCCCGGCTGTGATGCCTCCTCATTGGCTACGTCTTAGAAATTCAATCTTCCTAAAGTCCGCAGAGGCGATAACTATCGTTCAGCCATTTTTGTTCTTTCGTTCTGAAGCTACGTCCGATACGTAGGTAACGCCGATAGTGGCAGGAATGTGAACTGTTAAACACGTATCATGTCGGGATATATGATAATAAATCAAACTTACTGTAATTCAGCAAATAATTGAGCGCAAATAACGTCTTTGATTTGTGTTGTGGATTGTGCGAACGCAACCGAAAACAAAACCCTGGCGGCCCGCAAAACATAGTTCGAAAGAGGTTATTTAGCACACAGACCTTAAGACCGATCTGAATAACGTCTTCATTCAAGCGAATCACAAGACGCACACGTTTAAATGTAAACTCCGACTTGCAAATCGCGTTGGCTCCAAAATTGACGTCAGCGACTGGAAAGAACACTCAGTAGTAGATCTGATTGTTCCAGTTTCAATTTACGTAATGCCTCAATGAATAATTGTTAATTTTTAACATGTCGTGGTAAGTTACCTACATGTATTTTGAGCATATTAGACAGAAATTGTGATAGTTGATAAGTAGGAGAACCTATTGAATTTACAATGGGTCTCAGTGGCGCCCCCTTCTTTATGGATTTTTTTCAGTCCATTCAGCCTAGGAGAAATGGATTTGTGAGGTATAATTTTCTTAGTAGTGTCATCTGGTTTTTTTAGAGAGATCTTTTCTTTCTACTTTCTTGGTAGGATCTTTGTTTTTTTGCGGTCTGCTAAAAGAGCGATCCACTGTTTTCCTTTCTTGTCGAAAATGAACTTCAATCTTTAAGACATATAGAATGATCTTTATGTTACAATTGTTTGTCCAGTAATGATCGGAAAATCACAGTTAAGCTTTGAGCTAAACTTTCAAAAAATGATTAGATCCATCATTTTTGGATATATAAGAGTTGGTGTTGAGAACAACGATTGCATTACCTTTGTCTGCCGGGAGGACTATGATATCTTAATTTTCTCTTAAGGATAGAAATTCACTTTTCTCGGAAATAGTTAAATTGGGTTTTGGTGGTTTGGAAGTTTTAAAAAATCCAACCGGGTAATTAATCTCGGGGCACGAGACCACACTGGTAGGGTCTCACCTTTTTAATGGTAGTTGAAAACGAAGCAATTCACATGAAAATCAGGGTGGTAACATACTGGCAAAAATTAATTTTATTTGGGTACCAATCGCTTTTACGGGCGATTTGTTAGAGTTCAACAAAGAAAGAGGTGGAAAAAGGGATGGGTTTTATAAACTGCAGAGAAGGCTGGATTGGGTGTGGGGGAAAAGGAGCAAATAATCGAAGAAATGAATGGCGTAATGTGAAGATACGTTTAATTGATATCGAGGGACGAGATTGAGCTCCAATGTTCGGAAAAATCCTCACTACATTTACAATCAGACCTCATGCTTAATTGGGGGAGGGGTGACTACATCAGTTCTTGTAGCAAAGATAGCAGAGCTCATTTGGCGTGGATATGATTGGGGACATGGAAAAGTAATAAAATTGTCAACGAAGGAGACGGCATCTGTCACTTGTTTGGAAAAGGATTCTTGGGAACACAATGTGAAAAAAAGAGGATCTCCGGAGAAAATATCTACCACCCTCGATGCTAAGTCAGAATAGGGGTTCTCTTGCGTGTCTTGACATCATGGGGAATAGAGAATACGAACAAAAGACTGGATTGTTTCTCATGAAGGCGAGACAGCTTAGAACATCAGCTGTTGAAGTTTATGATGCGAACTGACGAAGGGATAATGCTAAGTACTGAATTATACACTTTTGTGCCTGCTTGTATGTAGGTTAGTGTATAGTCTATGATATATGTTTTGTTTGTACCATTTTCATATTAATCTGTGTGTTTTATGGAGAGTGGTTGGATTTGATTATAGGTGAGAGGGTTGAAACCTACAAAGTAGGACTTGTTTTGTAAAGCACGTAGGTCAAAAGAGCAGTGCATTGGATTTAAGGGCAATTTCTGAAAGTGTAGTGCATCTATATGTATAATATTGCTGAATAAATCCATCTACATGTATTTTTTTCCTAAGAAAACTATATAAAGGAGAAGAAATGATGATAACATTAAATTTAACTCAAGTACTGCGAAATGCGTAAAAGTTTCAATAAGAAAGTGTGTGCCATCTGAAGGAGATGTATGCGTAAATTAAGAGACTTGAAGGAACTTAAATGTACTAAAGTGGCGTTGCATAGTAAATACTGCGAGCAGTTGGCGACACCGACCGGATCGCCTCGCTGGACGTGGCTTTAACACTGGAATTCGTGCGTGACTAACAAGTTTCAGTATGCTACACGAATTCCGCCATCAGATCGTAAAATCTGAATTTCAAACTCTTGGTGGTCTGCGCACAAAGGAAACAATTTCCAAACTTCGAACTGGACAGATTGGAGTTGGTACTCGCTTATGGATGTGCCTATCAGCGTGCTTCAGAGGACGGTCGTCTGTCTCTTTCTTTGTTGCGTCATAATAGACAAAATTCGAACATTTTCAAACACTTTCACTCACCTACCGATATATTAATCGAAATTAATCAGTTTACAATACCGATTATTTTTGTTTCTGAATTTTATACCTGGACCATTTAACCCTCCTCAAGCTGACCTGCAAGCTAGTGTACCCCACGTTTTCATTTTAGGCGCGTGCGCAATAATAAATTGCATACAACTACCTACTAATGCCAGTACGTTTGTCTGTCCAAACAAATATAACAACTCGTCATCCGTGGAACGGATTTGTACAAAATTTTATATTTTATTTTTTAAACAAATCCTGTTAAACCATTTAGATTTTTTAAAAGTCACACAAGCCTAGCAGTCCCCTTACACAAAGTCGGATATATATATATATATATATATATATATATATATATTATATATATATATTTCTTGATAAGCTTATACAGGGACATCATTTTATTTTTACTAACATTTTTAATATTAACTTGCCTATAGGCCTACCTCTGGATCAACGCCGTTTGCTACCCCCTTCCACGACTGGAGTTCCATGACACTGGCGTAATATACAAACAAATCACTTTACTAGGTATAGGAGGGAAGAAAAGTAGTTCATCCATTTACGTAAACTGAGAAATATTGCGCTTTTGAGTTTGATCATTTTCATTAGGTTTTTGTTTAATCAAAATACAGTACAGTATTAACAAGGAGTGTTTTCACACACGAACTGAGCTATCCATTCAGACGTATTCATTATGCAGTGTATATTGTACTTTCTACAGCACATTAGCGTACAATATAGAGAATGAAGTTAAATTGAAAAGTAATCATAATATGGACATTTAAACACATTTTTTTTTTAAATGTCGACCGTTCATTTCGATACAGGCTTCAGTTCTAATGTGCATGTTATTGCACTATAGACTATTGTACCTAATCCCAATTACCAGTTTCGTTCTTCGTACTAGTAACTCATGTTGAAATAATTCTGTACCTACTCTATAAAAGAGTACCTTACGTAATGCAAATTCAATCTTCACTTCTGGCCGATCCGAAAAGATAAAATTACTCAGAAATGCTGTCTACTGTCCGTCCAAGTGGTTATGTCGTAGGGTCGTAGAAAGGGAGGAAATCACGTGACAGTTAATTACTCAACGAGGCCCTTTTATTTAAGTTATTTTAAACAGTTGTTTAATATTACTTAGACATCCAATTCCTAACAGAAATTAATGTTCTCAGAAAAGAGCTAAGACGCCCAGCCACTAACTGGCGAATAAAAGCAGGTGGGGGAAACCGGAATACGACGTAGGCAAATGGACGACAGTACCTGTGCGAAAATAATTCAATATTGAAAGCTCTTTCGTCACTGGAAAACGTGAACATATTTTAGAACGTACTGTTTACTATGACCGTAAGGCTACTATGACTGTATATGCGGTCTTGGATCTGTGTGGAGGACGGTTGAACTTCATTAATAGAGAGGGTGGGAGTGAAGTACATTCAAAAACTCAGGTACAATAAAAATTGAAGTAGAAATAAAATGATGTCCCTGTATATGTAAGCCTATACAGAAATAAGTACCAAATTTTTTAGGGATAGGTTGGGTCTGGTTATTCATTTTAGGTATAGGAATCTGGTGTCCCTGATGAGTCGCTTTTATTCTATGTGATGCCGAATTTGGCATATCGTACCTTGGGGGATAGGCAGCTGGGGTGCTTTGGAATGAAAGAGGGACCAATACGTACAGAGTAGGCTACTTTTTAACATCCCACAATGGTATGGGGTTCGAAGCACAAGATGTATACTTTGGTTAAGAAGAGAAGACACGAGACGTGAAGATCAGTTTTATTCAGTTTACATTTACATTTACTTGAACGTAACTCACAGAAGGTGTTCAAAATGTCCGCCGTTGCCCTGACGACGCAATTCGTCGGACCAAGGACCAATGGACCACATGTGCGTTATCGCGAACTTCGCCTGAAGCAGCGGCAATTAGTGTCACTAAGTCTTCTCCAGTGTGTACCGGGTTCCGATATAACAACACCTTCATGTGTGCCCACAAATAAAAATCAAGAAGAGTGAGATCAGGTGACCGTGCTGGCCAATGAACCGGCACACCACCGGTGGAGATGAGAAACACAACATTAACTGGAGAGCAGTCAGCAGATATACTACATACCACTACGTAGTCGAAAGGTGGCGTAGCAGTGTAAACAAATGAAAGGTGCTTTTTTCAATGCCGGCTACCTAACTTCCAGGCGGATAGACAGCATGTTGACATTGGATAGCGGGAGAATAGATCATCGCGGATACCATGTTCCTATGCAAAACATAATCACCTAGGCACAACTATCCCTAAAAAATTCGGTACTTGTTTCTAAAATACCCTGACGGCCTTAACTACACCAGAATAAGTAAATAAATAAATAAATAAATAAATAAATAAATAAATAAATAAATAAATAAATAAATAAATAAATAAACAAATAAATAAATAAACAAATAAATTAAATTAATCAATTAATTAATTAATTAATAAACAAAGAAACAAACAAATACATTTATGTATATAATTCATATACTTATGTATCTCTCCAAACACTGCTCAAGTGACATTATCTTGAAAAATATACACGGATATACAATTTCGTGAATAACCTTCGGCAAGCTGGGCGCAGTCCATTTTGTACCCCATACCACATTTCTCTTTGGATCTTGGAAAACGAGTGAAGAAATATGGCCGGTTCCTTTTATAGCTGAATATTTAAATTTCCTTTATTCTGTGACAAAAATAATTACAATTATTCAAATCTAATAAATAAATATAAATACAAAATTACCTAATATTCCGAAATTGGATTCCAGAGGGAAGGAGGGGCAGAGATAAACCGCAAAACACCTGGTTGCAAGACATAAATAAAGCGTTGGCAGAGAAAGGACTGCAAGAACGGGATTGGGAAGATAGAGAGAATTGGAGAAAAAAATAAGAACGTAGGACATTGATCACAGGAAGATGTGATATTACATTGTATAGCTGTTTGTAATAATGATATTAAATATAAACAAAACCATTTACCTCTAAAATTATATTTTGTGAAAACGATGTAAACGTGCTCTGAAGGGTTTCAACACAAAAATAGTTTAGCATTGGAGTATTTATTTCATATTTTGTCAAAATAAACTTCATACTTTATTTTGCCAAAATCTTCTCTATATTTTGCCGATCTCTACTCTCTAGTGATAAATACTACTACTTCTACTACTACTACTACTACTACTACTACTACTACTACTACTACTACTACTACTACTACTACTACTACCACTACTACTACTACTACTACTACTACTACTACTACTACTACTACTACTAATAATAATAATAATAATAATAATAAATAATAATAATAATAATAATAATAATAATAATAATAATAATAATAATAAGTTTGCAGATATCCCCGCGGACACGCGGTAATATTTGACGAAGCCGGCTGTGCGGCGCTTGTCTGACGGCTTCTCAACTGACAAAATGATTGCACGGCATAATTTGTAGCTGTCTAGCAAAATGAAATGCGAAATCACATCTATGACAGCGCTATGACAGCGGAGCCTTGCGTATTCCTTGCTCCTTATTGTATTTGCACATCGAGCTAGGCAGGATTGCGCTCTCATTACAACTGAATCTCGGTATATTCTTTTTAAACTCTTCATTCTTATTTTTATACATCCCACAATATACCGGGTGAGTCATTTGTTCCTTCTTCTCACAAAGTTAAGTAATTCCGCATATTCATTACCGATTCACTAGCACAAGCGTAGTACACATAATCAGATCTGAAATGCAGAAGGCTATAGGTCAGTGGGTTAAGGCGTGAAACCAATAATGGTAAGCTTGAGGACGAGCATGGATGAGTCTAATAGGATGCGAAACTGCTTTCAACACCATCTACCTTCGCCCGGCCGAAGTAACAAGACCAGCGCTCGGTGTCGTAGGTGGTGAACTTTAGAACTACGTGATGGGTAGATGGGCCAAAGTTCTCCACTTATCCGTTAGGGCTAGACAGTTAGATGAGAAGACAAGATGGAAGCCAGAAACTTGCGAAAAAAAAATTGAAGAAAATGTTCTGCACCTGAATATCAGTAGTACGTGTGTGTATGGAGTGTATGTTGAACAGTAATGCTTATGGACATTGTTAAAATAGTATATATATATATATATATATATATATATATATATATATATATATATAGTAAGATTGTAGATAGTACTCGTAACATACTAATTTCAATTATCTAACCGGTTTTCACAGACTTTCCAATGCACTGTAGACTAAATACCCAAAGAATACAACATGAATTGAACACAATTTGAATTATCTAATTTTTCGTTTTCTTTTCTGTCTCTTTTTGGTTGAATTTTAATGTATTAGAACAGTGATGTCAAAGCAAGCGCATTTTTCTGACCTTGACGTCGTGCGCGGGCAGCAAGCGCTAAGTATGGAAAGAGGAAGGGTTGTGTATATGAATAAGCAACCTGTTGGATTAAGAAAACAGTGGTGCACAAACTTCAAACGGAACGTGAAATTTTATGTCGTTATTTTTATATGGCTTCTTTCTGTTTAATATTATCTATATTGTCTGTAAAACAAAAGTACTAACACTGATTTCTTAATATTGCACTTGTGTTTTAAATCTTAATAACATAATAGAGACTTAAGAAGGAATATTCACTTAAATTCCATAATAGTATAGGGACATCATTTTATTTTTACTAACATTTTTAATATTAACCTGGCTATACCTTTCTATTAACGATTGAAACAGGAAACACCGTTTGCTACCCTTTCCACGACGGAGTTCGATGATACTGGCGTAAAATACAAATCACTTTACTAGATATAGGAGGGAAGAAAAGTGGTTCATCCATTTATGTAAACTAGGAAATATCGCAATTTTAAGTTTGATAATTTTCATTAGGTTTTTGTTTAATCAAAATACAGTACTGTATTAACATTTAGTGTTTTACACACGAATTGAGCTATTCATTCGGAAGTATTAATTATGCAGTGTATATTGCACTGTTACAGCACATTAGCGTACAATATAGAGAATGAAGTTAAATTGAAAAATAATTATAATATGGATATTTAAACACATTTTAGAAAATGGTGGCCGTTCATTTCGATACAGGCTTCAGTTCTTTTGTGCATATTATCGCACTATAGACTATTGTACCTAATTCCAATTACCAGTTTCGTCCTTCGTACGAGTAACTCATGTTGAAATAATTCTGTACCCACTCCATAAAAGAGTACCTTACGTACTGTAAATTCAATCTTCACTTCTGCCCGATCCGAAAAGATAAAATCACTCAGAAATGCTATCTACTGTCCGTTCAAGTGGTTTTGTCGAAGGTTGTAGAAAGGGGGGAAATCACGTGACAGTTAATTAGTTAAGGAGGCCCTTTTATTTAAGTTATTTTAAACACTTGAATAATATTACGTAGACGTCCAATTCCTAACAGAAATTATTGTTTTCAGAAAAGAGCTAAGATAGCCCAGCTACTAGACTTTACAAAGGGGCGAACAGAAGCAGGTGGGGGAAACCGGGATGCGACATAGGGAAACGGACGACAGTACCCGTACGAAAATATGATTCAATATTGAAAGGTCTTTCGTCACTAGAAAACGCGAACATATTTCTGAAACGTACTATACTCAGTAACTCAGTACTGCTTACGCGCCCTCGGCTCTGTGTCGTGAACGGTTGGAAGTTTACTAGTAGAAGGGTTGGGAGTGAAGTACATTCCAAAACTCAGGTACAATAAAAATTGAAGTAAAAATAAAATGATGTCCCTGTATAATATTATACTGTATTAAGTGGATGAAACACATCATTCATAAAGAAAGTGATATTCCAAAGAAAGAGATTGAGTATGACATGATAAGTTGGAATTTATATTGATGGTATCTTTAGCCTTACAAATGTAATCAATAAACTAATCAAAACAATATTACAGTACAAAGCAAAGTTACCTAGGTACTGTATCTGTTTTAAGTGTAACTAATATTACATAACAAAACTCTTATCGCATTATGCTTTTAAGGTGATATTTGTGAGCAACTTCCTATCATCAGAATATTGAATTATTTTCTCGAAATCTGCTGAAGCTATAGAGCTGACATTTTTACAACACATGGGCACGTATCTTTTGCTTATGATGTAACAGTAGTTGCTTTGTTAATTCATTTCCTTACAAATAATTTCCATGCGAATATTTTCAAAATTTTCAATACACTATCTTCAGTAATATGTATATAAGGTATATTAGATTTACGAAAACATTCTGTAAGGCTACTAAATAAATAGGCCTATCCCTGAAAATTTCTCTTTTCTATACGAAAAGTTGAGAAAATATTTCTTTTGAATAAAAAAATCAAACTTGTGAAAAATGAATATTAAAATTAAAACTTACATTCTTATAATGCACTTATACTTCTCAGGCCAATCTAAAAATTAACATGGATACAGTTTTAATAAGTTCTCTTCCCTTTATCTATTGAATCAGTGCTGACCATCCCTGAATATAGCTCGACCAAGCGGCATATACCTCCTCTTTCGTCTGTTTCTTTCCTTTCCGCTGTAAAGCGCTCAGGCTCTCCTGGGCTCTAAAGCGCGCGCATGATCCTATGGGCATCAATTGACGTGCCTGTATTAGAAGGGGTCTCATCTTGCTGTTGGCTCCAGGTGTATGTTTTTGAGCGCAGTCTGAATAGAACTTTAAGAGATGCCATTTGTGATGGCGAAAATCGGAAATTTGTAAAGTGAATACTTTCCGAGATATAATTTTTATTTTATTTTGGTTATCTTTCATTCGGATAGCCAGTATATGTTGCAGTGTTCTTTCCTTTGCGTTGGATTTTGCTCAGGCCTGCTGTACGCCTGTTCCTAAAGCAGGAGAGGGCTATCCGGTCTCATGACGACACATACTTTATCAACATACAGGGTGGAAGTGAAATAATCCTGCAGATTTTCAGAGCGAATAGCTCATGTTGTATGTAACAAAAAAAAGTAATACCATAATTGTGGAAAGTTCATAGTTTTCTCAGAAAAAAAATGTTTTTTTTTTCTCAAATGTTTAGTGACTTTTATCCATATCGATGGGAAATTTAATAAAGAATCTTTTATCCCTCTGGCGTATTTCAATAGCTAGGACGGTTTTCTTGTAAATGTCATTTAGAAACCATTAATTTCAAGCCACTGAACGATGCGAGCAGATTGCAACGCCGTAGCGAGAGAGGGAGCTTCGCGTACAGAGACAGACCTGAATTCGTTGACCCCTTACATCTGCATTACGTGAAGAAAGCGGACTGTGTTAGCTGCGATGCTGCCAGACTGCTGAAACTTCCAATTTAATTTTCTAATTAACCTTACATTTAATCACGAAACGTAATATAGGTTTTCTATTCCTTTAAGTGTATCCTATCGTCCCTTTTAATCTACAGGATTATTTCACTTCCACCGTGTATGTTTGACACGTTTCAAAATTGAGACCAGTCATTATGTTACTGATAATATTTCCGTTTGCATTTCATTTCATTTTCAAATTTTAATTCAAAATACCTACTGAAGCTGAATAATTATTTCCACTTATATAGGAAGAAGAACTTTCATTTTCTACATTTCAAACAAAATACATGTTTTATACTTAAAAAGGCACACGCCTGGATGGCTCCATCTTACTGAAACATCAGAGTCGATTGTTTTCCTATAGCTGAGGGATGACATTATTGATGAGCAAGTTTTAGTACACATTTAATTAATTTCTTGTTTCAAATCTACTGGGTGTTCATTTCAAAGTGTGTCATGACGTCACTGTTGTGAGTCAGCGATGTGAAGCGAGTTTCCGCTTTTATGTCACAGAAGTTGCCTATTAATCAAGGCGTTCAATCTGAACTTGAGAATGTGTAAGGTATAACTTGAAAGTCGTAGCAACAGATGGCGTTCTGTAAAGTCTGTGTGCTACCATAACCTCTTTAGAACTGTGTTTTGCGCGGGCAAGTCGTACGCACGGTATTTGTTATCATCGGTTGCGTACGGCAACATTCCACAAGACAAATCAAATTCTTCGTGACCATGTTGACCGTCGAAGTTAATGTTAAGTAATCGTCTTAACCCTCTTCCCATATCTCGATAGTAAGAAAAAAACTCATCTCGGTACGTGTTTCCAAACAGTTCACATTCCTGCCACTACCGGCGTTACCGTATATATATATATATATATATATATATATATATATATATCGGTAAGTAAAAAAAAAAAAGTAAAGGTATCCCCGTAACATGCCATGAAGGCACTTGGGGAGCACGGAGGTAGAGCCCCATGCTTTCCATGACCTCGGCATTAGAATGAGGTGGTGTGGTCGGCACCACGCTCTGACCGCCTTTTACCCCCGGGAAAGACCCGGTACTCAATTTTATAGGAGGCTGAGCGAACCTCGGGGCCGTTCTGAAAGTTTGGCAACGAGAAAAAAATCCTGTCACCACCTGGGATCGAACCCCGGACCTTCCAGTCCGTAGCCAAGTACTCTTCAGAATAAACGCCGTACTTTCTAGGCAACTTTTCTGGCACATAGGTAATACGCCTCTGCGGAAATGTAGGAAGATTGAATTCTCTAGGATCATCGGCTAGCCACATGACGGCAAACAGCGAGCCATGACACACTTTGAACTGAACACGCAGTATAGGCTAATACATAAATAATATATCTCGTCTTGTCAGTGAATAACTTCACGTTTTATTATTTGAATATATCACAAATATTTCTTTTTACTTGGTACATGAAACATTATGCATAACTACATACAACACACATTGACTTACAGTACAAAACTCGCAAGTAACACTGCGGTGGCTGCATGGTCTAGACCAGTGACAGCAATAGGCGCGCGTATGAGGAAGTTGCACTTAGGAGTCAGTGGTAGTCCGTCACTCGCCCGTACGCACTCCATTGATACCTGACGAGGAAAAGACTACGCTACTCTTCATGTATGTACAGTAGATGGAAGGAGAGAAGCGTAAATCTTGAAACCGTTTTAACTCCGACTGGGTGGGAGGGATGACATTCCTTTTTAGGGACGAAAAATGTATAATATTCAAAAAGCACGTGGTGTATAGAAAACATAATTTAAAACAACACTATATAGATTTGCAGCCTATTAGTATTTATTTATTTATTTATTTATTTGTTTATTCTGGTGTAGTTAAGGCCATCAGGCCTTCTCTTCCACAACACCAGGAATACAAATACAATACAATACAAATGTACTGTCCATGTTTGTTACTACATATGCTTGCGAAAAGTTCTTCTCTACAATGAAGCGATGAAGCCAAGACTGAGAGAAAACAAAGAATACAAAATTAAAAGCTGTTTTGCGGCTTGCAGCATTTAAATATATTAATCCGGATATTGCGAAAATAAATTAAGAAACAAAGAAAACCCATTCTTGCACAGAGCTTGTTACACTGTTCGAAGAGACAAGAAAAAAATGGTTCAAGTGTCCAAGGAATTAGAAGTCAGTGTGACACCTGCCAAAACCAAAACAAATGGAACAAATTTTCGGAAATTATTTTAATTAAACAAATGTGTTATTATAAATCCTAATGCTTTAGTACATTTCGAATTAAGCAGTGTGCAAACCATATTAAATATCTATATACTGTGATCGAATAAGAATTACTGGTCTTGTTATATTCTGCAGGTAAAAAAGAAACTATACGTTCTTGTAGTCTCTTAATTCCGTTTGGCAGAAAGATTCAATTAATTTTCCTTAAGTAACATGCTTTAGGCCCGTAACACATTTGCAGAGTTTTCGCCAGCGAGAAATGTGTTGCGAGAAAATAAAAAAATTGATAACATGGATTCAAATGGACGTCCACACACTGGAAGAGATTCTCGTTCGAGGCAAAAACCTCGCGCTTGTTTTTCGCTGGAATCGGTAGCTCAGCGAATTTTCTTGACACGTTTATCAAAGATGTTTGACATTTATACTCTTTATGACGATTGAATGTAGAAAAATATATCACAGGTGGCGATGAATTGTATTGTTTTTATTTGAAAACGAGGAAAGATGGCTGATAATTGCAGTCAGAAACTTATCGAACTTGTACGATGTCACCGATAGGCCTATTTATATAATACACGGGATGAAAACTATAAAAACACGAAACTTAAAGAAGAAATCTGGAGACAAATATCAGATTATCTGAAAATAAATAGGGCTATATTTTATTTTTATGAGATTTAATAGTATTAATTAAATATTTGAAATAATGTAGCTATATGTCTTAACAGTTTACATAATTTTAATCAGAACATAGCAAAGAATCCTCTGTCATATCATGAATGGGAAAAAACTGTGGTCCTTTCAACCTGAAATAACGCCTAAACGTATCATCATTCAAATCGAAACCAGTGTCCAAAACTCGCCCTTATTTTCGTAAGGTACAATGTGATTTTCAGATATTTCTGGCTTTAATTTTAGGCCTACTTTATCTTTTCATTAACAAAATATTTTCATGTAACTCCATTTCCTCATCATCTGAATACTCAGATTCAACATAGCGTTCGTACGTAATATACTTACAGGTTATATATTTAAGTATGACGATATACGTAAATATGTAACCTATAATATTTCCCCCAACGAGTCATTACTATAATCAGAAAAATGCTTTCTGCATGAAGGCAGTGCACAGATGATCATAGCGAGGTGTGATCTGTGATAGCCAAGTGTGTGGAGGAAGGCTCTTCGCCTCTTTCTCGCAACACATTTCTCGCTAGCGAAAACTCTTCAAGTGTGTTACGGGCCTTAGGTATTGTATATTTTTCGAAATAAAATATATGTTTCTAAGAATAAATTTCTTGCACACGTACAGACAGGTTTATTTCTATTGATATATACTGCAAATAAATCAGACGGGACACAATTTGTTTACTTATTGAGATTCTTTCAATAATAAAGTTATTCCTGAACCCTGACACGTATGGCACATCGTCACAATTGTTCAAGCCTTGCTCAGTACACTCATCCCTCCATCGTCCTCGGCACGAGATACGTAAACAGTCTTCCGGGTAGCACGCTGCGCGAGAGTCTTTGCCGCTTCTAGTCTAGACCATCAGTCTGTCACGCAGGATGTCAGGGGTTGGATTCCAGGTGAGACTTTGGATTTTTATTTGAAGCTATAGTGACATTTTTTGCAGACAAGGTCGCTGTTAAATTTTCATGGGATTCCCATTTCTCCGTTTATAGGCATTAGCATTATTTCCTCCGATTTCATAGCAATTCTCCGATCACTGGTTGGTGAAGTGCACATGGGACCGGTCTATGATAACTGCATTAGCAGCGAACATTAGCACCTTCGACTGACTTTAATGTATGTATGTTTGTATGTATGTATGTATGTATGTATGTATGTATGTATGTATGTATGTATGTATGTATGTATGTATGTATGTATGTATGTATGTATGTATGTATGTGTGTATGTGTGTATGTATGTATGTATGTATGTATTTATTCACACTGCAGTGGGTATATACCCGGTGGCAGTGGTAGCTAATTACACTCAATAATGACAATATTAAACTTATTAATTAAAAATACAATTAATAATACTACTAATAATTAATACTAACAATAATTAATAATAATAACAACAACAACAACAGGGAATATACTAAATTAAATGAAACGATCACTTAAAACAACATTTGAAATAAATCTAATTTGTATCTTAAAACTAAGATCGAACTAAAACCCACGAGTATGATATGTTCATATCTGCACAAGTACCTTTCAAACTACACTCATTTCGCTGTCAACTCACTCACTGCAATTGAACTACGACACATTTCACTGATTCTATCCTGATTTCACTAACACTTCAAAAACATTTCACTGTTCAAATACTGTGCACTGCCACTATAAACTATAAAGCTTCACTGACAGGAACACGTTTCACTTACACAGCACACTTCACTGACACAACATACTTCTTCACTGATACAACACACTTCACTGACACAACATAATTCTTCACTGATACAATACTTCAATAACAACATATCATTTACACCCTTTAAATACTGTGTATAATTACCGTCTATTAGTAAGGTCCTTAAGCCTATTTTTAAATACATTTTTGGTTGTTGGTAAAGCCTTTAGTAAGTCTGCAGGTAAAGCATTCCAGTCCCTGAAAGTACGATTGAGAAAAGAAAACTTTCCAGTGTCCGTCCTCTGTCTTCTTTCCCTCAATTTATATGAGTGGTCGTTCCTTGAAGAGTAATTTGGCGGCTGCAACCTATTTTTTATTTCTCTCCAGGCAGGCTCACCTCTGTATGTTTTGAACAGTGCGCATAATCGAATTCGCGTTCTCCTGTCCGTGAATGTGTCCCATTTTAATGGTGAATTTTTCCGACAACACTTAAGAGCCCGTTTTTGAATCTTTTCCAGTGTCTTAATATGTTCTAATCTGTAAGGATCCCAACATGCAGCACCATATTCCATTACTGGACGTGTGGGTTAGGATGTGCAAATATGTGTCATACCCTTAACAAAAAATAGACAAAAGCTTACTTACTTAATTAAGTATTAAACTGAACACGATTTCCACTTATGAATGTAAGGTTAAGTTTGACACATATTCAATGTGACCATAACTTAATTGGTTACAACTTGGTTTATAAGACAAAAATTTGCATTAAACTCTGTCACGCCCGTAACACCGATATATACACATTTATTGTTTTTTTTTTTGTTGTTTACAGTAAAGCATAGTTTGAGAAGTAAAAAAAAAACTTTTAAAACATACGTATAGAAAACAAATTTTCAGCTAAGTATAATAGCTTTCAGTTCTTCGGTAAAAAATCTTGGCATTCACATGGATAATAATCTCACTGGGACATGCAAATCACAGAAACCTGCAGAAAAGTATATTCTATTATTCATGTGCTAAAAAGGATAAATGTTCATCTTCCCTCTTGCTTAAAAAAGTCCCTTGTGTAGACCCTTGTATTTCCCCATTTTGACTATGCTGACATTTTACTGACTGACCTTTCCAGCGACAACAAAATGAAACTTCAACGTGCTCATAATTTGTGTGTACGTTTTGTAAGCAATGTTCGTAAATATGATCATATTACCCCATCCCTGGAAGCAATAGGTTGGCTTAAACTAGATAAGAAAAGAAATTTACATTCACTTCTCTTTCTCTTCGAAATCTTGAACTCTTCTATTCCTTCGTACCTGTCGTCTCGCTTCACTTACCTTTCTTCCCACCACAATCTGAACACACGCTCTCGCCATGAAACAATACTAACAATACCATCCCATCGCACCTCCTCATACTCATCCTCTTTCACAATAGCCCTGCCAAGACTCTGGAATTCGTTACCTGCTAGCATCAGGGACTGTCGAAATAAAATTCAATTCAAACGCAAACTTACTAGGTACTTGGTCAGTAATTGAGACTCGTTCAGATATGGTTTCTTGTAAATAGTTCTTTTAATCTACCACAAAATATCTCAATATCCGCTAATTTCATCACTATAGAATTTTGTTATTGTAGGTTTAATTTGTAATTTAGTAAATGCAAAAATATTCTTTGTTCTTAACTTCTATGATAAAATGTCTAACTTTCATTAATCAGGTATTCTTGTCGTACTTTAATTTTTATTGTAATTGTAATTGTAAATTTAATATTAATTGTAATCTTATTGTTCATGTTATAGTTGTAATCCCCTGGTAGAGGGGCAGAGAAGGCCTGACGGCCTTATCTCTACCAGGTTAAATAAATAAATCTAATCTAATCTAATCTAATAGCTATGATTTTAAAGTTTTATTTACTATTTTTAACAGATGAACATAGACAATAGCAAAGAACGGTGGACCAGTGGAACGATGCACAGGCTGTTTCTGGGCTTCAGTCAAAACATTACTTTAAACCAATGGTGGGCATTCCTGCGGCATTACCGCAGTTACGTCAGACCTCAGCGAAGCATCAAACTTACCCCTACCTTCCCCTTCCCCCACTCCATGAAAATACTGCGCGTGTACTTGGCGGATTATACTGGATTGCTGTACTTCGGAGCTTCATTAGTGATACAATGTCTTTCGCAGAAGCATATGAATCGAGAGGATATCACACTTAAAAGAAAGGCGGTTCTTTCACTTTTCTCATGTTTAGGATCAGTTACAAATATTCAGGACGCGAACTTAAATATGTATATTTTTAAAATAGATCACCTGTTATACTACTTCAAAGAACACAGATTCAGTGATTTTCAAAGGATGGAGAAAGATTTCAATATTTTTGCCACTCCTTTTCATGTTTAAATTGAAAATTTTGTCCCAGAATTGCAGTTAGAGGTACTGGATTTGCAGAATGATGGCTTCTTGAAAGCAGAACGTGAAGGTCTGCTGGGGGCTAAAATTTTTAAAAGATGTCCAGTACTACATAGCCACTGCTTAGATAGTTTGCTTCAAAAATAATGAGTACCGTCATTTCTCATAAATACTGTCCTGGAACATAACTATTGTCCACGATACAACTATTTGTACTCCATAACGTAGTACCTCGTTTATCTATATTCTTGCTGTACTGTAGTTTGAATTCAAGTCACTGCAGCTATCTACGAACGGTCTATGTTACTTCTACAATGATCTTTGAATGGTTGTATCGTGGACCATAGTTGTGTTCCAGGACCATAGTTATGGGAAATGCCGGTATGTATTCATCAACCTACCAGTGCGAACGGCTGTTTTCTAAAATGAAATTTATAAAGTCCAGCCACAGATCCCGCTTAAGCGATGCTCATCTCCTTGCGCAACTGAAAATAGTATGCACAGATATAAATCCCAATTTCGAAGAAATTGCTTAGAAAAATGATTAATTAAATATCACGTGAATAGTCTATTCTAATTACATATGGTAGGTAGGAGTGTAGTGGCGCAACTGTCTGTAAATCCGTCACTGCACTGTAGAGTGCAACCCCTCCCACAGTATGTAGTTACCATTTAAATCCTGTCTTGTGGGTTGCGTTCATTTTGCCCACCACTGCTTTAAACCATCAAATAACAAATTCAGTCTCTTAATAGGCCGCACTTCTTGGAGAAATGCAGCCTGTCAAAGACAAAAGTGTCACACAACGCCACTTATTCAGAAACAATCAAGTGAGGATATTGATGAAGAAACCATCCCTTCAGTTTCTAAAGATGATTGAACCCTTGACAATGCGTACTAGTAGAATACGAAGGGAAAAAGAACAAGAACAAGTACAAGTACGTAGGGATATGCCAAAAAGATCATGATGGTGAAGAAAATGAGATGACATTTTTTGAAACTTAATGATATGAACAATAAAATACTATTTGGGATGAATGAAAATAACACATGCTTTGTCTTTATGAAGGAAATTTTGAAATATCTTCCAGAACCATCGATGAAGTTAGTTGGTAACAGAGTGCATTATGAATTTCAGAAGGATGTTGAAGTCTTTGAGTCGTAACATAATAATTTAGTTGAATTCAAATTCAAATGTTTATGAAGTTGTTTCCTTGAGGTTTTTACAATTGTATGCTAATGTACTTACTCAATATGTTCTCATAGGCCTTGTGAATTTAAAGTTCCCTGCATATTGTTTACCAGATAGCATTAAAGTAAACGAAGAAGTGTTTAGATTGATTATTATTGTAAAGTTATATGTTTTAATTATTATTGCATTTGTTTCTTATAATAAGTTAGCATAGCCTATGAGTTTAATGTAAGTAAATATGTTTAAAAAGATGCTCCTAAACCTTGAGTTTGTATGCTGTCACACCCGTAACGACAAAAAACAATTTATTGTGAAAGAAAGAAACGTCTTCATTAAAATATACACCCAGCAAACACATAAAAATTTCTTCCACTCAGCATCCACCATTTTCGTCGACCTGGTTGGCGAGTTGGTATAGCGCTGGCCTTCTATGCCCAAGGTTGCTGGTTCGATCCCGGGCCAGGTCGATGGCATTTAAGTGTGCTTAAATGTGACAGACTCATGTAAGTAGATTTACTGGCATGTAAAAGAACTCCTGCGGGACAAAATTCCGACACATCCGGCGACGCTGATATAACCTCTGCAGTTGCGGGCGTCGTTAAATAAAACATAACATTTTCCACCATTTTATTTTGCGGAATTTCTTTAAGACTTCGCAGAGAATTTAACATAAACAGCTAATTGTGTATTGGTATGTACAAAATTTGTCACACCCATAACATACTGTATTTTCAAAGGTCTGTAAAATATGGTATATTTATATTTTTGTCAGAATAAAATTACAACAAGCTAGTTCATGGTCAGCAGTGTTTATACATAATTATGTACTTTAATAAAAATTGTTATATTTTAGCATGTATAAACATTGTCATTGCATTGAAAATGCTGTTCAAATGTCACACCGCATGCATGGAATGGTTCAGAAGCATAAACATATCTGAACTTTCTAACTGATTAGTTCTACACAGGCTTGGAGACTTTGGACCCGGTACAATAAGTTTACTATGCATGCACTATAGGTTGTTGACTCGCTGCAGGTAGATAGAGATGTGTTGAGGTAACAACGTTGCTATTTAGAGTAGAGTACGGTAGTATGGGGAAACACACATATGTACATTCTGAAAGTAAATATACATTACACAATGATAATGTCAAAAGAATGTGAAAAGCATTTATTCTCCTGTCTTTTATAAGCATTTGTGTTTAATTATACACAGTGTTAATGGTGGAAAGAAGCATGTAGCAATTTTATTTTTTTCATTTATCCTATTGGTCGTCTTTAGGAAGTGCAGTTACAGTACCGAATTGCAATGTACCTACTACGAGATACATTCTCAGTGTCTCAAACGTAAATCTTTTTCGGTTATCTGCCAAAGTTTGTACTGTAGAAAGCTGCGCTCTACGTCGCATTACGTGATAGGAGCAAAACGAAAAAAACCTAACATCATTGCAGTCTCTAAGAGACAGTCCTTTATTCTTGGGTGCCTCTATGTCCACTAATTTGCTGTTTATGTTACACAATGTTCCATATCCGTTATTTTTACATAAAATTGATTTCCACTTCTGTTTTACACGTTCAGTACTTGATGTCTCATTAATTCTCTGCATCTTTTTCTAAATTAATTTGAGGGCTTCCGGCATCTCTTGCTCTGACTTTTCTAACCGTGTAATAGTTTCAGACACAGTTTGTATGAAAACCAAATTATTCGTCAGAACCTTCAAATCCAGAGCGTTTTCCTTTGCGTATTTGTTGGCATTCATTCTACAGTACCCCCACCCACTGTACGCTTTACCACTATACTCAGTACGCCGTTATGCGGATTTCCCACTGAACTGCTCTATTGGGTCCGAAGTCTCGAAGTCTGGTTCTACACATATTAACACTTGTAAGATTAGGACCAAACAGTCGACCTGGTTGGCAAGTTGGTATATCGCTGGCCTTCTATGCCCAAGGTTGAAGGTTCGATCCCGGGCCAGGTCGATGGCATTTAAGTGTGCTTAAATGCGACAGGCTCATGTCAGTAGATTTACTGGCATGTAAAAGAACTCCTGCGGGACAAAATTCCGGCACATCCGGCGACGCTGATATAACCTCTGCAGTTGCGAGCGTCGTTAAATAAAAAAAAAAAAACATAACAGGACCAAACAGCGCACGAGTTTTCACAAACCGACAGAGTCAAATTGAAATAATTAAGACGGGCAATGCACCCTGGAAGAAGAGCAAATAACTTTTGTTGTGGGATCATTAAATCTAATGAGCTTTGAAGTCTCTATAAAAATCGAAATTTAAAATTGAAAAAAAAAAAAAACAAATGATGCAAAATAGAGTCTGATACAGCACTTGTGAATAAATCTGACAAATGGGTACCGCGCGCTGACAAGCTGACAAACCTTAGAAAACGCCAGGGGCGGCTCGTCCAAAAGAGCTGCGGAGCAGCAGCACTCCCTGCTTTGACAAGAAAATAAAAATAATATTTATTTTAATTTGTAGAAGAATTGTTATAGCTTTTATTGGTAAATTGCTTTATATTTCATCTACCGCGAATATGTACTATTATCTTATGCATTATCTTTTTGCGCGTCGACTGTACTGGAATTGACACTGCATTCAAAGACGTCTTGGGATCTGCAGGTGGGACAGCTCATAGTGAGTGAGTCTTGCACGGTCAGGGGGTAGAGAGGTGAAGGGAAGCAGAGGGAAACTGCCGCTGTTTAAAACCCATATTTCGCTGCCGTGGCTTGCAGAGCCAGGCTACAAGGAAAGATCTTTCCTCCCCTCCCACACAGCTATTGTAATACTACATCAAGTGGATTCTGTATTCCCTTGAAACTAAATGGCAATTTTTTTATTTTCTCTTCAAACTTGTTGTTGTAGACTCTTATCGAGTGAATATAACGAAATTAATATTCTCTTTTGCCTTATTATTACGTATATATCTAGTTCCAGCAGAACCTAATATTTGCCTTAACTCAAAATGATTGCGCTAGTAGAATCCTTTTGATGTAGCACGTAAAATACGAAAGAGACTTCTTTTACAGTTTTAGAAAATTGTTGACCATCATTATATCCGAGTGTAGCTTTGGAGTGACATCTTAGTACCGTGCAAATGTGTAACCATGAGTGTGTGTGAATTACAGAATAATAATTTTATTTTTCTCAACTTTAACTTGCGGAAAAGATTAATATGAAATTAAAGGGTCGTCCCTTATCCGATTTAAATCTTACTCAAGCTTCGTCCAGCCGAAATAGTGCATATGTAAAGGAAGCTTAACAATGAAATTTACGCTAAGCATTTGTGGTTATGTGGATGTGAATTAAAAAATTGCTGTATTTTGTTTTCCTTGCCTCCTCTTCGGTGGCGATATTGCATGGACTAGGGGTGGTGTGACAGATACAGGATATTTGTCCCTACAAATAAAAAAGCACGAATCTTCGCAGTCTCAACAGAAAAATGTTGTTTCATTGGCTATGTTAGGCAGAACTAATATTGCTGCGGAATTAAGTGAAGCCTACAGAACAAACATCTCAAATATAACTAAGAAGTGAGAAAAAATCGTGAAATTATTTTAAAAATTATTAACTGTATAAAATTTTGCGGCCAATATGAACTTCCTCTTAGGGGACATGATAAAAAACGATTCGAAGAGCCCTGGTATATTTCGTGGGTTGCTACAGTTCGTGAGTAATCTAAACGAGCCTCTCGAAAATCGTTTGGAACATGCCACTGTGTGTAAAGGTGATTCTAAAACAATTCAGAATGAACTGGTAGATTGCAAGTTGAGTTTCTGACGATCTGAAATTCAGACTGAAATCAATGGTTAGCGATCATGGCAAATGATGCCACATACGTCTCCCAAATAACTCAGGAAGTTTTGGTTTTTCGATATGTACTGCATTTATATTTGCCCTATACTTATTAGTAATGATATCAAGATGTGAAATTTGTATGTACCAAAATCTACTGCAGCTCCCCCGATCCACAAGTTCAGGAGCCGCGACTGGAAAACGCTGTTGTCAGCTTTAAAGGCCGCCACTTGTGCAGCCCTGAATATGATAGTGGAAAATAGTAACATAAACAGGAAGAGATGCAGGTGACAAAGGAGCGAGGAGACGAAAAATAGGAAGAGAGAAACAATAACATTATAATTTAGAATTTTTACTGAGGATTGCGTGTTTGGAGTTGTTCCTTGAAGACCACAAGCTCAGCTTCTTCGGCGCGATGATAAGTTCCATCTAATGTGTTGCCGATACTGGAGCAGCGTTTCGTTCCGTCTCGAAACGTGAGACGTGAAACGCGTATTATAGGGCACATAACTGGTTATGTGAAAGAGCAGAGGTCATGAGATGTAGGCCCTTGTTGCTGTGAGCCGTCGCACCGGTTCTGAACGCCTGCCTTCTGGGTGCGACCTTCGCATATTCAAGTGAATGGGAAGGTTAGAGCAGGCCCCTTCCCGTCCGTCCAGTCAGTAGGAAGAGTTTCCAACTAACATTTTACATTTTCATTTTCGTGATTCCATTTTCAGGCATTTTCCCGCAGTGGGTGGCATGTAGTTGAAAATGATTGCTTTTGTGGGACGTGGACAGGAGACTTTGCAAAACTGCCGATATTCAGATTTTTCTCCCCGTAAAAATGTTGGCGTCCGCTTCTACAATCTGCCGGGATTGACAAAAGTATATATGCAGTTGTTAATATTCCTATTTCATGATTTTATGCAACGGTAAGGAAGAAAGAGAAGGCGATGGAATCATTCCAAAAATCACTTGGTCAGGCGAAGCATGTTTTAAACTTTCAGGCGCTGTTAATATGCACAATAATTGCATCTACAACTCAAGAGAAAACCCCTAACTAAAAATGAAACAACCTAGGGTTACATTTAGGGTAGGCCTTTCATTTAAAAGGGCTATTGTACCTATCTTCTTTCCAAACAACTGTTAACAAAGACATGCATATTAACATATAAAGGTGCACAGTTATACCACAGTCTACTATATACAGTCACGAAGCTTGAGTTTTGAGGGTGCTAGAAACAATAGACTGTGACGGTACTATTTTGCATTGCCTGTAATGAGGCGATATTAGCGATCCTAGTGGTGAGCAACTATCTAATGTTTGCATATTTACTACGTATTGAGCTTCGCGACTGTATATACTAGACTGTGGTTATACCACAAATAGCATAGTAATGAAGATTTTTCAGCAAAATAGGTCACCTCCCCACTATACTGTGATGGACGTGATGGTACGGAATTTTCTTAATCATTAATTAGGCCTATCCCATAGGTGGATAGGCCGACAAGGGCCAGTTGAATGGCCATCACGGTTACCAGACATCACCCCAGTGGACTTCTTATTTTGAGGTGTTATGGGGAATAAAGTATTCTCAAAGAAACCATTCACTGTTGAGGACATGATTCAATTCGTAACATAAGCGTGTCAAAAAGTTGTAGATACTAAATAACTCTGTGCCAAGGTATGCTTGAATGTAGACACAAGAGTACAAGAATGTGTAAATGCTGAAGGATTCCAATTTGAATGTAATTGTTGTGTTATTGATTGTTTTGTGTCTCATCAACTCTCATTCTTTGCTACAATGACAATACATAACTGTAGGCCTATACATACTTTTGTTCATCCCAGTATAAGGATTAGCGTTGGTAACTGCTGCACCATTATTATAGGCTATCTATGGGATACCGACGCCACGACATTTCAAGGCTTAAATACGCTTCCATGGGACTGTACCATAGGGAGTTCCAGGAACCGATACTGCGTCTAGAATTGAAGTTCACGTTTTGAAATTAGGCTTCGAAGTGCTACAAGGTGACTCAAAAGGTAGGGAAATTTTGTAACGTGTAGGGACAGCCCTGGGAGGTAGGTAGAACTGAATTAAATATAAAACCCTATTAACGACATCTTGCCATTTTGTTATCATGGTGCAGTGGAGTGGCGTGCAACGTGCGTTTGCCGTCACAGCATTGGCCTATTACAAGAACAATGACAGCACGGAGGCCGCGCGTACAGTTTTTTGACGCCAATTTAATTTAGGATGGCACATGTAATTAACACATGGATACTGGTTCGGCTCTCAGAAAGAAATCCGTAGGAAGACCGCGAACCTTTGGTACACCAGACAATATGAAGCTGTTCGAGCTGTTGCTATAAGAAGCCCACAAGTGTAATGTAGGGAATGGGTAAGGATGATGATGATGAGGAAGGGAGGAGGGGAAACCATCTGCCGGCATCTAGCCTACTCCTATCGAATAGCACCAAGAGGGCCACTAGGCTTAATGTTCCCATCCGACATATGCCTTCTATTCATATGCACTGCGGAGAGATTTGGGATTTAACCCAGGCATATTGGTGCACAATCTAGTGATTAGAAGTTGTGCACCGCCATTTCTCTTAGTCCCGAGACAGAAATTTTACATGACCCATTCTGGAATATGGAGCAGTAGGTTGGAATCCGTACAGACAAAACCAAATCGATTCAATAGAAAAGGTCCAACGCAAGGCAGCAAAATATGTCAAAATGGGGATAGTAAAAGACTTAGGTTGGGAACTTCTCAAATCAAGGCGACGAAAAACCAGACTCACCGCATTGTTTAAGGCACAAATGGGACACAAAGCATGGACCGATATCAATGCTTGATTAGCAACACCATCCTACTTAGGAAGGGCTGATCATATTAGGAAGACGTTTAAATGTAGAAAACAAAGAACGGATGTGGCAAAATTTTCCTTTGTTAACCGCACAATAGTAGATTGGAACAGCTTACCTGCGACAATCTTTCAGGGTGGTCCTATTAAAATCAATACATTTAAGGAAAGGTTGAGAAGATTAGACTGAAAATGTAATTGGAGGTGCAGTGTAATTATTTAAGTTGTGTCATGTAATTAATTAAGTTGATATGTAATTAATTAAGATGATACGTAATTTAGTTGATATGTAAATAAATTAAGGTGATATGTAATTAATTAAGATGCTATGTAATTAAGTTGGTATGTAATTAATGAAGGTGATATGTAATTACTTAAATTGGTAATAGTTGGGTGAAATAGAAGTACTTATAAGTTAGATTTACTTTTGCTTATCGTAGGCGTTATTATAGAATAGTTTTTATTTATAGTCCTAGGTTTATTGCATCTACTATTTATAGATTTACGTTTATTTTATTTTATTTCATTTACGTTTATTATATTTTATTTCATGTAATTGTAATTATTGTATATTATATATCATTGCCACCGGCTGTATACCCAATTGTAGTGTTAATAAATACATACATGACCCCGCCGGGAAACGAATCGGAGGCAGATGCGCTACCAGAGAGCTAACTCGGCGGACACTAGCCTAGAAGTTCGTAAATGCTTCGAGTGTTACTGAGCATTGTGTGTGGTGCTTCCATCAAGCAGTGTCGCATCACTCGGTGCCTGTCTGAACGGGTCTCAACGGAGGTGGACCGGACTCTGTTTTCGGGCCAAATGAATGTCGTAGGGAATTTTATGGAGGAACAAATAAAATGCGTCTCTTTTAAAATATATTACACTGAGCGAACGCTTATCTGAACAATTTTCAAGACAGAATTATGGAGGCTGACATTTAGTTGACCTTCTACCTCGTCAGTGACCTCTGAACTTGACTTGCAAGTTCCATACTGGACCGTGCTCTCGTTGAATTAGTAGTCATGAATTTGAATGTGACGGTGTCAAGGCTGCGGTGTGTAGGAACAACGCTTCGTTATGTATAGAGAGGTTTAAGCGCATTTAATTCGCCGAACAGTATGACGTAGGCGTTAGAAATATTAAATGTTAAGATATCTTAACACCCGAGATATATGCCACCGACTCTGCTCTTGTAGACGCAGTTAATAAAATTTACAAAGCACTTGAAACAACACGCGAAATGCCCAGGCCACTCTGTTTGAGTCTGTCATCTACCTCCCAAGTCGAAGTTGTGTTGTGCCTTCTGAAGAATCGTGGACGTATTTTCTCAGAATACGAGCTGGTTTCATTTCTTTTTGTAAGCTTAAATATATAAGCATAATATTGCAATAAAAATCGCTGTTTCGGAAAATTCATTTTTGGTGCACTCCCACTCCTACGTGACATGTAGGCGTATACCTTTCGTGAACGGACAACTTTTACGTTTGCATAGAATCGTAAATAAATAGACCTGCAGAAATATCTCGATCTACGGTGAGAATCTTTTACAACTATCGGTTCTCAAGTCGGCCACTTACCGACGCTACCCCATCGCAACTGCTGGCATCTTCTTCCGTGAACTCACGGCGCCACAACACTTCACCGGAATTCCCCTATATTCCCCTCCGTAAGGTACTACATATTAAATAAATAGATAGATAGATAGATAGATAGATAGATAGATAGATAGATAGATAGATAGATAGATAGATAGATAGATAGATAGATAGATAGATAGATAGATAGATAGATGGATGGATGGATGGATGGATGGATGGATGGATGGATGGATGGATGGATGGATGGATGGATGGATGGATCGATAGATAGCTAGCTAGATAGATAGATAGATAGATAGATAGATAGATAGATAGATAGATAGATAGATAGATAGATAGATAGATAGATAGATAGATAGATAGATAGATAGATAGATAGATAGATAGATAGATAGATAGATAGATAGATAGATAGATAAGTAGATGGATGGATGGATGGATGGATAGATAGATATATAGATAGATAGATAGATAGATAGATAGATAGATAGATAGATAGATAGATAGATAGATAGATAGATAGATAGATAGATAGATAGATAGATAGATAGATAGATAAGTTAATTAATTAATTAATTTTCGCTTTGATATTCCAAATAGTTTGCTCATAATTAATTTTTTGTTGTTTTAATACAGAAGTATAATTGTCCCAATTTTCAAAGTTTACATAATATTTCCTTAAATTTATATTTAATTTATTCCTAATAGATGTATGTTAAATATGACACATGCTTGTCATATATTTCCAATTACTTTTTGAGAAAAAAATTACTCTTTATTTTTTTTAACTTATCACATCCTCAACAAATGGTGATGTGAATACTTTCAATAGCAGAAGAAAATACATGTATGAGTTTATTTGACATCCTTTTGTGGACTTCTGTGCAAATCAGGATAGAATCAGTGAAATGTGTCGTAGTTCCAGTGCAGTGAGTGAGTTGACAGCGAAATGAGTGTAATTTGAAAGGTACTTGTGCAGATATGAACATATCATACTCGTGGGTTTTAGTTCGATCTTAGTTTTAAGATACAAATTAGATTTATTTCAAATGTTATTTTAAGTGATAGTTTCATTTAATTTAGTATATTCCCTGTTGTTGTTGTTGTTGTTATTATTATTATTATTATTATTATTATTATTATTAAAATTATTGTTAGTATTAATTATTAGTATTATTATTAATTGTATTTTTATTATTAATAAGTTTATTATTGTCATTATTGAGTGTAATTAGTTACCACTGCCACCGGGTATATACCCACTGCAGTGTGAATAAATACATACATACATACAAAATTTCACTTGAAATTGGAGAAAAACTGCATTCATTAGAGCATTTTGAATGTTGCAAAATGTTGAAAAATGGAAAATCGAGAAAACGAGTATCAAAGTACAGGATGTATACGACATATACTACTATCGATATCCTTTCCAATACAGGTCTATCACATACATTTTTCTTCTACATAAGAGGGCGAAATATGTACTAAATGAAAAGTAAAATTTGTTAGAATGAAGAACAAAGTCTGTCACAATGACAGGTGAGTGTCAGTTTAAAGGGCTGCAGCTCCACACATGCGCAGGTCCCTTTAAATTCGTCCTGAGGAGCTTTAAATTTTCATACGCCCAAAATAGGTACAGATTTAGAAAACTGAAACATTATTTTATTTTTTAGAGTTAAAAACAAAATTTCCAATTTTTAAGGTTTTCCAAAGTTATTTCCGAAGATCCATAGCCTTAATAACCTTAACAGCGATACCGCGGGGGTAGTCGACGGAACTTCATGTCATCTCTGTCACGGAAGGGTTATCACTATCACAGCGTCAGAATAGCTACGGAAGCTGATCACAAATTAAGAGTGAGGTTACGTGGACAGGAACGTTCCGTTTAATGTGTGCAATGCTTTATCACTCCTGGAACCTGTTTTCAAGAGCTGGAGGGAAATAAATTACGTGATAAAGAGAACAAATTTTTTATCTCAAGGCGAGATGCAGATCATTTTTCGTCAAATAATTCGCCTCCACTTTCAAGGAGAACCAACCAACGCTCTGATAAAGTTAATAACACGTTACATCTGCGCTCACGTGTAATTAAGTGTCTCGCAGTCCCCGACCGGCACTTTCATAAATACACTCGGCAACAAAATTTCTGAAACCTCCGCATCTTACTATGCGGGGTTTGTGCTCTCAAAACAAATCCCCGCGCACACATTTCGGAGCTGAGTGCCTTTGGGGTGTAGGTTATCCAGCTGATGCGTCCCCATCATTTTTTTATATGATTGTGACGGACGGAAAGCTTGTTGTGTAGGTTTTGTCTGAGAACTTCAGTTTTCCTTGACATTTTGGTTTCACAATAGCGTAATAATTACTAGGGGCCCCGGATATTGATTACTTTAAGCTGAAAGTATTATCTACAAAGTAGCTAAAATCGTTCAAAATTACCTTTAAACTACAAAAGAAAAAATATATATACTTAAAATTTAAAAAGTATGATTTATTAACTCTTGAGCAAAAGAGAAAAAATATGTAGGCCTAATTACTTTCAAATCTATTGACCTTACATATTACTCTATAAACCTTAATTGCATTTTGCAATATAAAATGTTATCATTGAACACTGCAGAAGTACAACGAGGGACATAATAGTTGAGCGACACTAGTATTTTCTAACGGTCTTACTAATAAAAACTCTCTATACAGACGTTTAACTGCCTTATACTTATACAGGGACATCATTTTATTTTTACTTCAATTTTTATTGTACCTGAGTTTTTTAATCTACTTCACTCCCACCCCTTCTACTAATGAAGTTCAACCGTCTTCCACACAGATCCAAGACCGCATAGACAGTCATAGTAGCCTTACGGTCATAATAAACAGTACGTTCCAAAAATATGTTCGCCTTTTCCAGTGACGAAAGAGCTTTCAATATTGAATCATTTTCGCACAGGTAGTCTACTGTCGTCCATTTGCCTACGCCGTATCCCGGTTTCCCCCACCAGCTTTTATTCGCCAGCTAGTAGCTGGGCTGTCTTAGCTCTTTTCTGAGAACATTAATTTCTGTTAGGAATTGGACGTCTACGTAATATTATACAACTGTTTAAAATAACTTAAATGAAAGGGCCTCGTTAAGTAATTAACTGTCACGTGATTTCCTTCCTTTCTACGACCCTACGACAAAACCACTTGGACGGATAGTAGATAGTATATCTGAGTAATTTTATCTTTTCGGATCGGGCAGAAGTGAAGATTGAATTTACATTACGTAAGGTACTCTTTTATAGAGTAGGTACAGAATTATTTCAACATGAGTTAATAGTATGAAGAAAGAAACTGGTAATTGGAATTAGGTACAATAGTATATAGTGCGATAATATGCACAATAGAACTGAAGCCTGTATTGAAATGAACGGCCACCATTTTAAAAAATGTGTTTAAATATCCATATTATGATTATTTTTCAATTTAACTTCATTCTCTATATTGTACGCTAATTTCCTGTAAACAGTATAATATACACTGCATAATGAATACGTCCACATGGACTGCTCAGTTCGTGAGTAAAAACACTCATTGTTAATACTGTACTGTATTTTGATTAAACAAAAACTTAATGAAAATGATCAAACTCAAAAACGCAATATTTCCTAGTTTACGTAAATGGACGAACTACTTTTCATCCCTCCTATACCTAGTAATGTGATTTGTTTGTATATTACGCCAGTATCATCGAACTCCAGCCGTGGAAGGGGATAGCAGACGGCGTTGATCCAGAGGTATAAGCAAGTTAATATTAAAAATGTTAGTAAAAATAAAGTGATGTCCCTGTACAATGAGTAGCTCGTTTATACGTCGTGTGTAAATTCCTTACTAATAATTACTACATACGTCGTGTATAACAGTTACGTCATAGTTTCGTCATTACTTCGTTACGAAAGGTAATAGAATATCTGAGGTTCTCTATTGCATCCGGTAGAGCGCTCTAGTGTGGCGTGTTAAATATCGACAGTACAACTGGCTCTAATCGATTACTGCACTATATTTTGATCCAAGAGTACAAGCTACAGCAATATTATTCTAATTATTTTGTGCTCTTTGGTTTGTTCTCCTGTGGTTACAAAGCAACCATCATCATAAAATGACAGTCGATACGAACAGCTGTTAGAGGGGCGGCCATTTTTTCTCTATATACAAGCTTAAACAAGGGGTTTCATGTATGTAACTATTGCAAAGCAATTCCCATTGTATAGTTACAGCCTGTTTATACATCCATCGCTTATGCATGGTTTATTAGTAAAGTTGTGTGTCTCAACTCTGCATAAGTCTCGTATAAAAACTATACACAGTTTATTAGTAGGACTGTAAGTGAAAGAATGCCACTGTGCATGCACCGACACAAAAGCTTTGGTTCACACGGTCACGAGATATTCGCTTCGTTTTTCTGTTCAAATATTACGTATTTATGCTGAGGAGAAATTGAACTTGTAGCCCCTTATGAACCGCTTTACAGATCATGAAATATTTTCTCCCGCTTAATAATTATATGTACAATTGTACATGACTTTAAACATCTCAGTCGTCTACTGTCCGCGAAATTTATCTGGGCAGCTAAAAGAGACAGGCGTGAGGAGTAGAGGGGTCGCTTCTAGCGGTGGCAAAGTAGGAGAGAGGAGGATGTTTAATGTTATGTTTTATTTAACGACGCTCGCAACTGCATATAGGTCTATGTAATTAAAATATTTCGGTGTATATATAGGCCTATCTTTAAACAATGTAAATTTTAGATTTAAGTTTTATAAATAAACAATAGTGGGACATGCATGCCGTTATTAATATATGATATTTGTAAGAAAAAGCAAAAAAAAAAAAAAAAAAAAAAGAACTTTACTGTTATTTCTACATTAAAATTCTTTGAGTAAAATAAATTAGTGTTATCTTATATTCCATAAATGAAATAACTTATATATTCTGATTAAGAACAAGATCTAATCATAAGTCTGAGACGGGAGGTTACAAGCAGATAGCCAGCTACAGCCCAGTTACTTTATGGTGACAGCTCGTCGACGCGAGAGAGGAGAAGGTTCGACTGTGGGAGGGAGACCGACTCGAGACGGAGCGAATGGAGGGAGGGAAATACAGTCATATTAGAAAATGAAGTCTCACGTTGCAGCGTCTGCATAATTTTGAGCTCCTGTCATTGTGTTCACTTCATACTCCGGAACAATAGTCACTAATAAACACTAAAGAAGTAAACTAACATGGAAATACAATGAGCAGGAGATCGGAACAATAATAAACACTAAAGAAGTAAACTAATGTGGAAATACAATGAGCAGCAGTTTGGAACAATAATCACTAATAAACACTAAAGTAGTAAACTAATGGAGATACAATTAGCAGGAGTTCGGAACAATAATAAACAATAAAGAAGTAAACCAATGTGGAAATACAATGGGCAGCAGTTCAGAACAATAATCACTAGTAAACACTAATGTGGAGATACACTGAGCAGCAATCGAATCACTATATTTAACAGTTAATCACTAATTAACAATGAAATATACTCATGCGGAAATATCGGTAATGTTCATCAGTGCTTCACTGTTACCTTTCCCACCACCACCACCACCACCACCACCACCACCATCATCATCATCATCCATCTAAAAGATGGAGCGACCTTCTCTGTACTTAATTTTACTCAAATACTGCAAACTTTTGGCCCTAATGCTGTGATGCTCGACCAGAATTTGGCGATTATTTTTTGTGTTTTTTTTTTGTTTTTTTTTTTTTGTTTTCAATGAAATCCTAATTTCAAAATAACTTTCCTCAAAATCGAGATACCGCCCTGAAAGTCGACAGTCTTTCAATTTCAATAATATATAAATTTTTTTAAGTGTGGGCCGCTATTTCTGTGACATATAGAACTCTTGCTGTGTTTCGTCTTATGACAGCTTCATTAAAGTTGTCCACAGTTGATTTTGGCGCCGATTATCAATGTCTTTAGTCTCCCTTATTATTTGGCTAACACAGCTCTCAGACACAGCGGTAAACTCTGCTACAAGTTTTCCAACATTTGTTACGTTTTTTCTTCCGGCGCTATCTTCATAAAGCGCTACACGTTGCTCACGACTTCTCGCGACTGCGAATGCAATACCCGACCTTTCAGTTTGCTTCTAACAGGCAGCATTTTCACAAACAGAAAATAGCAGTGAATCTAGACAATAAATACTACATACTAAACAATACAAAACAGAAGCGCTACAACTATTTAAGTAACTAAATGAAATGTACGTAACAAACACACTAAATTGCAATATACAAGACAGTGGTGGTGTAGTACGTCCTTAGCGCGACTGTACGCCCACACTAACGCTCCCGAGATGTGACCGCTAACGCAGCCAGGGGAAGACTAAAATGAACACCCCTTCGAACAAACAGTGAACTCGCCCAAACCACTGCGTCGCCAGGCCAGAGCTGTCACCATAAAGTAACTGGCCTGTACACTTCTACAGAATCAGGGAGCCTGGCTAATCGTGCTTACCTCAAGGTTTCTTACGATACAGTTACACTTACCCTAAGCAATAAGACGATGAAGGACTAGGAATTTATGTTCTGCAGTAAAATTCTCTGGAGTTTAGTAAAGTCACATACATTGGTTTTCCAAAACTATGGATATAATCTGATTTCCTCGTATTGCATGCTACACTCCGCAGCGTCACATGGAACTGGTTCAGAGGTTTGCTTGGTCGTCATGACGCCTTCCGACCAGTATCCAGAACTGTAACAACATTTTTGAGCTACAAAATTTCCAGAGTCTCCAATGATGAAGTAATAGTGTATTTGCCAAGCATGGCACAGCATTTCCTCTTCGTTTGTCGAACACGTACCAACGTGCCACGCACTTCCTACGTCTTGCATTGAACGCGAGCTTTTCATGTTGTTATCGGTTGAATTAATCCGCCGTGTTCTCCGTTCCTTTCCCCGACCGTTCCGCTGAAACTCGGGTGCTCTACCGAAGATGTCGATAAGCTAATATTTTGAACTGCACGATTGTCCTACTTCCGCGTAACCTCCAACCCAAATGGTAGCTCGTGCACAGTACGATTACCCAGTATGTGTATTGATAAGACGTTTAATGACACAGTACTGTACCCACCGCCGTGGGCCATTGCACAGATGTGAGGAAACGATATTTCAGCTGGCCTGTTCACGATTCGATACAATGTAAGAAAGACTTGAAAATATGAAATTTTGTTGAGAACGCCCTTCTGCTGGAATTTCTTTTTAGTATCGGATATCATGTAGGCCTATTGCTGTTGCTGTGGTATGGACTGCGCTCAGGTTGGACGTGTCCATTATGTTACATTCAAACTTTAACGTGGCCATCGTACCAGCCGGGAAAAATTGTAACAAAGTTTACAGCATTGCCCCTTACGGGGGTTGAGTCGATGTCAACCGCAAAGCATTCGTTAGTTAAAAGCTTCATATTTTCATTCATGGCCCAGGTTATGTTCTACTAAAACATTGTTCAAATGAAACACGCAACCTACACTTAATGTGATCCATCCTCATTTCTTTTTTACATTTTAAGAGATTATGTGCCTAACAATATTTCCTGAAAGAAACCACTCAACCATCCACGATATCGTCTAAATGAATAAATAAATAAATAATTAAATAAAAACAAATAAATAAATAAAATCAGATTTAATATCTCACCTTTACGTAGTGACTTTTATGATTTGAAACTATAGTAATATAATTATTATTATTATTTTTTTGTTCGTTGTTGGTAACTCTATAGCAACAATGTGACGCTTAAACGTGTGTTCAGGTTACTGCCCAGCTACAGTCCTGATGTATTTTTATATTTATGATGATTGGTTAATTAATATTAACCCGGCACACTCACAATCACACTAATTTCCAGACTCTAGACACCAAGGGAATTCTTCTTCTTGCACCAGAAAAAAAATTAATTATTGTTTGTTTTATCGAGAGCTGAGCCAGACTCTAATCACCAAGAACCTTCTTCTTCAAGACCTCCTAATCTGGAAGCTGGAAGCCAGGATGCTGACCAACAGACCGCGGAGGCAGTCAAATATAATTATTGTTTGTTTTATTTTATGACGTTGCTAAATTTTATGTTTTACGTCAAAAATTAATATAACAATTAATCAGTGAAAATAGCAGGTTCAAATAATTAGGAACCAGCTGAAATAATTATAGGCGCAGAAAAAAACGGAATGTGGAGTCACAAGAGAGTGACAGATAGCACGTCAGTAGATTTGTGCTGGCCAGGAAATTGGTGAATAATTGCGGTGACCCCCTGGGCTTGGTAGACATCCATCGAATTTCCAACTGGGCTGAGCCTCGATCGCGCCGAGTCGCCCGCCCGATGTAGGTCAGATGCTCTTGCATCATGGCGCGGGTGTGCGACCGGTTACAGACTCGGTACAGCAAACGTGCAAAATAGTGCGTTGGTTGTCATGTCACGGGCTCGTGACGCAACTTGTCACATAGCTACATTTGAAAAGGTGGCAGAGATCAGTTGTTTGGCTCGGTTCAAGTACCCGAAAACATTTCATCTAACAGATCTTTGTTGTTGTTCGGAATACTTTCGTATTAACAAGGCTCATATTTGCAGACAGGCAGAATATGAAATTTATTATTCTAAAATATTCCTTCTGGACGTATGGGGACAAGATTCTTCACTATTCACGATGTGTAGAATGTACAGGGACATCATTTTATTTTTACTTCAATTTTTATTGTACCTGGGTTTTTGAATGTACTTCACTCCCACCCTCTCTACTAGTAAACTTCGAACTGTTCTCCTCACAGAACCAAGCGTATACAGTCAAAGTCGCCTTAAGGTCGTAGTAAACACAAACAGTATTGAGTTAGTGAGTATAGTACGTTCCATAAATATGTTCGCGTTTTCCAGTGACGAAAGAGTTTTCAATATTGAATCATATTTTCGCACAGGTACTGTCGTCCGTTTGCCTACGTCGCATCCGGGTTTCCCTCACCCGCAACTGTTTAAAATAACTTAAATAAAAGTAATTAACTGTCACGTGATTCCCCCTTTCTACGATCCTGCGACATAACCACTTGGACGGACAGTAGATAGCATGTCTGAGTAATGTTATCTGTGCGGGTCGGACAGAGGTGAAGATTGAATTTACAGTACGTAAGGTACTCTTTTATGTAATAGGTATAGAATTATTTCAACATGAGTTACTAGTACGAAGGACGAAACTGGTAATTGGAATTAGATGCAGTAGTCTATAGTGCACAAAAGAACTGAAGCCTGTATCTAAACGAACGGCCACCATTTTCAAAAATATGTTTAAATATCCATATTATGATTATTTTTCAATTTGATTTCATTCTCTATATTTTACGGTAATGTGCTGTAGACAGTATAATACACACTGCATAATGAATACGTTCGCATGGATAACTCAGTTCGTGAGTAAAAACACTTATTGTTAATACAGTACTGTATTTTGATTAAACAAAAACCTAATGAAAATTATCAAACTCAGAATTACGATATCTCCTAATTTACGTAAATGGATGAACTACTTTTCTTCCCTCCTATACTTAGTAAAGTGATTTGTTTGTATTTTACGCCAGAATCATCGAACTTCAATTGTAGAAGGGGGTAGCAAACGGTGTTTCCGGCTATGGACCATTAATCCAAAGGTATAGCCAGGTTAATATTAAAAATGGTAGTAAAAATAAAATGATGTCCCTGTACTTGGAGAGTGTGATCCCAAGACTCGCTCCGTGATTTGGTGCTTGGGCCCTCTATCATTACAAATACAAAAAAGCCGCCCTAAATAAGGGTTTCGAATAGATCGGCCTACTAATCAATTCATAAAGAATAATCATTGAAACCAATTGTGTGACAATTTGAAAGGAAAAAGAAAACATTAAGATAAATGATATGAAAACATAGGAAATCATTTACAATAAAAGTTTGTTGGGTACAAATGATTACTAATTATAGCTAAGGATGATTTTAACACATGAGAGCCTATGGCATCAATCGTTGCATCAGAAATTTTAAATTGTTTATGTTGATTTAAAGTTTCTCGTGGGATCGTGCCACGGGCACCGAATATGAGCCCAGAAACAGTCCAATGTGTGATGTGGTATTGTGCTCCGAGATGCTGACAACGAGGCTCATAGATGACTTGTTTTTCACGACACACCTCTTGTGGCTGTTGCTCATGCATCTCGAAACGGATTGTGGGATCAAGAATGATACCCTTATCCTTCTGCCGATCAATTATGATGATATCAGCACGTCTAGTAGAGCCATCAGAAGAGACGCAACCAACCTCCTCATAAACCTCATAGGAACCATTCTAAAAGGTTGTGTTATTGTGTTATTTTGCATATAACTTCAAAACTCGCTCAGTCCATAGACCGATGGATACAAAAGCAAACCCAGTCCTTTCATAAAAAATGAACTGAATGCGTTTTGTGATCACACTCTTCAATTAGCGCTATAAAATGTTCATATTCCATAATATTTTTGTAAAATGTTCATAGTTCATAAAAATCTTTCCATTTTTTCCTTACTTTGCATAATTTTTTCTTACCGTTAATATTTCTATAACTACCACTGAAACAGAATTTCCAGACATTACAGGGAGACAATAGAGATGTTTTTCAAGACACATTTGGAAAATATAAGCCACTCACCCCATCAGCATTTCGAAATTTCCAAGAGAAAAGTGAAATTTCGAATTCTCCTTTAGAATCATATAAGTCGTTGCGTGAATGAATTCGAAAAGCCAAAACAAAACAAGTGGTTGCTATTCCAACTCTGATCATTCATGTTAATCCAGGGAAGGTCTTTTCAGTGTTGCCATTTCGCTAAATTTGTTTAATTAACGAAAAGTGAATCAATTTCATGTCTAATTTCTCTGGGAAGGTCTTTTCAGTTTAATACATGCAAAAACAATGTTTAATTAACGTAAATTTAACCTTTTATCAATCAATTTCGCTGTAAGTCAAAAACAATTTGAATGACGAAGGTGCCAAAACAAAATATTGAAATGTTAGGTTTGCTTGTATTCCAACAGTGAAATTCATGTTATTTTCTTTTCAGTTTTATAATACTTTTATACGAGTAAATATAATGTTTTAACGTAAATTTCATGAATTCACAATCAAATAGAAGTCAATTTCTATTGTTTTGCAAATCCATTATGATCGCTAATTTTGAGGCATAACCTTTTTTTAAATGACGGATTTTTATACGAAACCTTTAAAAAAATATTACTGCCATTAGACGCTACTTTTGATGTTGTATTGCAACAGTGAAAATCATTTACGCGTATTTTTTCATCTTTTATTTTTAGTATTAATGTTAATACAAGATCAACGCCGTTTGCTATTCATGAATGTTGTTGGATGTCGTAAATACAAACAAATCAGAATAGATAGGAGCGAAGAAATTAGGCACTTTTTTAAATATCGGCTATTGAGTTTGTCCATGTTCATTAGGTTTTTTTTAATCAAAATACAGTACAGAATTAATTTGAGCTGTCCATGTCATTATGTTTAATCAAAATGTATATTATGAGCTGTCTACAACATTGATTTTGAAAAATAATCATAATATGGATATTTGAACACATTTTTGAAAATGGTGCCGTTCATTTCGATAAGGCTTCAGTTCTTTTGTGCATATTATCGCACTATAGACTTCTTTGTACTAATCCCAATTACCAGTTTCGTCCTTCATTTTACGTAACTCATGTTGAAATAATTATTACTCTCTACAAAAGGAATACCGCTGATCTCCGAGGGCGCCTCTATCATGTTTATATGCGTGTTAGGCGGGAACGGGAAATGGAGGGGAAGAAAGCATGTACACAACCTGCAAACTTGCAGTAGCCTACCTACCCGAGACATGTATGAATAAGTCGGAGCGTGAACTTACATCGAATATACAGGGACATCATTTTATTTTTACTAAATTCAACATTTCTAATATTAACCTGGCTATACCTTTTGATCAACGTTGATTTTAAACACCGTTTGCTACCCCCTTCCACGACTGGATTAGATGATAGGCGTCGTATACAAACAAATCACTTTACTAGGTCTCAGGAAAAAAGTAGTTCATCCATTTACGTAACTAGGCCCGCGATTTTCAGTTTGATAATTTTCATTAGGTTTTTGTTTAATCAAAATACAGTACAGTATTAACAATGAGACGTTTTTACTCAAGAACTGAGCTGTCCATGCGAAATTATGAGTTCATATTATATTGTCTATAGCACATTAGCGTACAATATAGAGAATGAAGCGAATAAAAATATTCAAATATGGAATTTAAACACATTTTGAAAATGGTGGCCGTTCATTTCTATACAGGCTTCAGTTCCAATGTGCATATTATCGCGAAATGATTGTATAATTCCAATTACCAGTTTCGTCCTTACTGGAAAACCAGTAACTCATGTTGAAATAATTCTGTACCTACTCTATAAAAGAGTCTTACCTACTGTAAATTGAATCTTCACTTCAGTAGAAGGGTGGGACAAATAAAATTACAATAAACATGCTAAAAATAAAATGATGTCCTGTCCTATGGACTGTTGAATAAGTTTAATTACTTAACGGGACAAATTATTTTAAACACCGCTGATCTCCAATGGCGCCTCTATCAATGTTTATCATAAGACAGTGTTAGGCTGGAACGGGGAATGGATACGACGTAGGCAAATGGAGCATGTACAAAACAATATTGAAAGCTCTTTCGTCACTGGAAAACGCGAACATATTTTTGGAACGCAGTAGACCTACCTACCTTATGACTGTATAACTCTTGGAGTGTGGAGGACGTTGAACTTCATTAGTCGAATATATAATCGTAGCAATAAAATGGCCAGGAGGAAAATAAAATGATGGTACCTGTATGCTACTGCATGTCAAAATGTTATCTATAGCTGGGAAAATGCGCTATGTTATAGGCACACATTGCGTGCCGAAATGCTAGCTTTCTCGCATTCTTTTGCTATGTTTCTCACCGATTTTTCACTCTCCCCACTGCTTTCGCTGTTCTTTCCACAGCCCTTTTCAGAGGAATAGCTAGACCACTCTTTTTTCTTCTTCACAGAACTTAAACAACATTATGCATATTTTTTTTCTACTTTGCGAACGTATTTTCTCGCGGTGACTTCCTAGGAAGTTTCCATGTTTCAAAATTACCCACAATGCTACCACTACATATAAAATACTTCCGAAACAGTATTGCCAACCATACGATATGAATCGTGGATGTGCGATTATTTGTTATCATGTATGATCGTACGATCCAACCTGCGGATAGTGTGTAAAATGTAGGATCCTGTCGGCAAAGAGGGTAAAACATATCAAAAAGAGAGGATTTTAAATATTTATTACAGTCAAATTTTATATATAGGAATATTACGGGTATATTTCATTTATACATTTACAGTAGTTTCTGCATGTAGCACTTCTGCATTACAATTACTGTAGAAGTAGACTGTCGCAAAATATAAACATTGCCCTCCTATGCTTTCAAGCCCAGATAACATGACAACTTGATTTTGGTAAACATTATTATAGCGACAAGAAATCACATAGTGACCGTTACTTGTGGCTATTCAAAAATGATGCTGACAAACATTCCTTTGTTTACTTCCAAATATCTCAGAGAAATGGTCTTTCCAATTCTCTCAATAGCCTAAACAATTAAGGTTGGTTCACAATAAACCCGGAACGGAAACGACAACGAGAATGAGAACGGAAATATTGTTAAAATAAATGTATTTAAATGTGAGAATTCACAATTAACTATTGTGAATGCTCACATTTAAATACATTTATTTTAACATTATATCCGTTCTCGTTGCCGTTTCCGTTTCCGGTTTATTGTGAACCAGCCTTTACTGTTGTCACGTAAGCATGTAATAACTAATAAGTTAGTTTAATGTTTTGAGAACCCTATAACAGAAAAAGGAAATAAACATATTCAATATATGGGCCTATTTTGTACATGCAAAGGAATAAGGAACAGCCTTGCTTGTGCCAGTTGTGTTTCGTGGTAGGGTACGGGCAGTTAAGCTGGTGTACTTCCACATTGCGCTAGTCGTCTTGCAGTGAACCACGCTTTATTTATTCAGTTGTTGCAAAGAGAGGTCTGACTTCCTTGTTCGTAACAGCAATGATACAAAACTCCCCTATTGATATTAAAGTGACTCCTGATATACTGCGTGTTCAGTTCAAAGTGTGTCATGGCTCGCTGTATGCCGTCTTGTGGCTAGCCGATGAGCCTAGAAAATCCATTCTTCCTACACTTCCGCAGAGGCGTATTACCTAAATACGAGAGAAATTGCCTAGCAAGTACGGCGTTCATTCTGAAGTACGCAGAGTCCGTGGATACCCACGGACTCTGGAAGTACGTACCGATACGTGCGGTAACGCCGGTAGTGGCAGGAATGTGGACTGTTTGGAAACACGTACTGAGGTGAGTTTTTTTCATACTGTCGGGATATGGCGAGAGGGTTAAGACGATTACTTACGTATTTGTTGACATTAACTTCGACGGTCAACATGGACACGGAGCATTTGATTTGTGTTGTGGAATGTTACGGTATGCAACCGATGATAACAAATACCCTGCGTACGACTTGCCCGCGCAAAACACAGTTCGAAAGAGGTTATGGTAGCACACAGACCGTACAGACCGCCATCTGTTGCTACGACGCTCAAGTTATACCGTACACGTTCTCAAGTTCAGATTGAACGCCTTGATTAATAGGCAACTTCTGTGACATAAAAGCTGAAACTCGCTTCAAATCGCTGACTCACGACAGTGACGTCATGACACACTTTGAAATGAACACCCAGTAGTCCCCTGTGGTGACTGAGTGGTCAGATCTTCAGCCTGTCACACAGGCGGTCCGGATTCTAATCCCGGTCAAGTATGTGATTTTCCATTGAAAAATCCATAGTGACACTTGTCGCGGACAAGACCGTAGTTGGAGTTTTTCTCGGGGTTCTCCCGTTTCCCCATATTAGGCATCGACATCATTCCGTCAACATTTCTCCATTTCGTCATTCCCGAACGCCGACTAGCGACGCAAGGAAAGGGCTGACCTAGGGTTGAGGGGGGGTTGTCTGCTCGAAACCTGGGTACGCAGCGAACCTTAGCGTAGTCTGCCGGTGTGGGTTTGTGAATGCTCCTAGCTTGGAGGTTAGCGCAATAGATCGTGAAAGGTCGCAGTGCTGGGCCATAGTGCTCCCTCTCGAAAATTCCAATTCATTCCATAGTCCTGATATATAATTCTTATAGCGACTTATTTCATGTCTTCCCAAAGGTTTGACGGCGTATTATGTGGAAAATCCATAAAAGGAATATTTATGATGTAATTTGAAGGCATAGAAAATTATTTACGTTATACAGCCTAATATACTTGTACTATATGCCTGTGTATGGGTAGTCTAAGATTCAAATAATGTAAACTGGGATTATTATTATTATTATTATTATTATTATTATTATTATTATTAGTAGTAGTAGTAGTAGTAGTAGTAGTAGTAGTAAAAAGTAAGTGAAATGGTACGAAACGTGTAAAAACCAATAATGAGAAAAATGTTTCATTTTTGACACCGAATTTAATTGGTTTATTTTGTTACAGATGTTTTCTAAGTGACACAAATATATCGATCGTCCAGTTCAAAAGTGCGACAACTCAAAAATTGCCATTTTTTAGTTATTTATACTACTGAAAGCCCCTTTCGGAGCTCTTTCCGATTCAGTATTGAGATAAGTCATATTTACAACCAAAAATAAAAAAAAAACTAAATAAACTGCTTATAAATAATTATAACTATGGACTTTACTAATTCATTATTAGTACATTTCGAAATGTATTAATAATTAATTGGAAGATTGTGATATACTCGTCCTGAATACTGACACATTTCTAATTGTCGTGGTTATGAACCAGAACTCTGTTCCTTTCTAAGTGATTTATTTGAAACTTTCAACTGAATATATTTCAAAACTTGTTTTTTTGTGTTGTCGCACTTTCGAACTAGACGATCGATATGCTAGCTATACCGTACGAGTGTGACCTGAGTAATTGTAGCCGAATATCTAAAAGTAATAACGTTTTGTGATATTGGGCAGCGAAAACACGCACATGAATATAATTGCGAAAGATTACAAAATACAGATTTCCACGTGTGTCATAATTGCGAGTGCGTCGTTGTCAGTCGCCTGGCCTTCGTGATGAGGCGAGAATGAACCCTATTCCTTGCACAGCTTGAATTTAATCGAACACAACGTCAGCGACCAAGTGAGATTATGAAATATTTACCACATTCACACAACATAATGCAATTCCACTCGGAGGTCGTTGAAGTAATATCCGCCTCCCAGAGAAAAGTTTTGAGTCCGTGCTTGACATTCCGAATAAGTTGGTTCCACGGCGCTGGGAACAATCGTCCAGCGTCTGCTCGCTTCTTGCAGAGCTTCAAGGACTTCTGAGAATCGTGTGTCAGCTAATTGTGTGAAGATTTTTTTAAAAAAGTGACTGTACTTTCATTGAATTATTCATAAATTGAAATTTACCTCAGCCACATATAGCATCCATAGTTAGGAAATACCCATAAGGTGAAATAAGTCAGGACTGTAATGAGGATGTTCAAGTACACATACTCGGATTTGTTTTAATGTTCTCGTTAAAAGATCATTATCTATCAAAATTCAATATTCTATTTTCGTGCATTATATCTTCAGTAACACGGGTGGAAAATAATTATTCCTAACAAATTTTCACGACCTCAGCGTTAACAACTTCATCCTTATGTCTGGAATATGAAGAAGTTGAAACACAGTTTTATTAAATGTCTGGGAATATTGTTTCCACACACAAACATATTATTTAATATTTTCACTGTGTTTCACGTGGTGCAATAGTTTTTGCTTTCTGCACTGTATCGTAGAGAAACATCACACGTTTCGGAGTTGTGTGTGAGCTCTAATATTAAGGGGACACTCAACTTAAAAATTGGAGAGAAAGTGTCATAGAAATGAAAAATTAAATTTCTACACTAATTTACGTGACAGAACTAAATAAATACGCAGAATTCTTCCCCTATTCATTGAGAAGTCACAGTCAAATGCACAAAGCCAAAAAATAAAAAATGATAATTAAAAGTGATGTTTCAATCAATCATTAATTGAAGTATCACTTTTAATTATCATTTTTTATTTTTTGGCTTGTGCATTTGACTGTGACTTCTCAATGAATAGGGGAAGAATTCTGCGCATTGATTTAGTTCTGTCACGTAAATTAGTGTAGAAATTTAATTTTTCATTTCTATGACACTTTTTCTCAATTTTTAAGTTGAGTGTTGCCTTAAGGAAGCTAAAGCACGTATACTAAATTAGCTACACAAGAATTATTCAGCAGATCTTAGATTTACTACCCTGAAGATGAAAAGTTGTCCACCGCTGCGCAGTAGAGGTTAGCATACCTGACCGAGAACTAACGGACCTGGGATCAAATCCTGGTTAGGACAAGTTACCTGGTTGAAGTTTATTCCGAGGTTTTCCCTCAACGCATTAAGAGTAAATGCTGGGTAACTTCCGACACTAGACCCTGGACTCATTTCGCTGACATTATCACCTTCATATCATTCAGACGCTAGATAACCACTGCAGTTGAAAAAGCGTCGTAAAATGACCCACAAAAAAGATGAAAAGCTCAGATACTAATTGTTTATGATAGCGAAAAACTCAAATCACTTCTTCTGTCATTAGTTCAACGAAGAGAAAGAACCATGATATTCGAAACTTGGATAATAGTAATATGCGTTACAAGAGCGGTATGTTGAAGTTTTCATGTTCGAGGAAAAGTTTGAAAAAGCGAAACGTAGTTGAGCTTTTTTAATTTCCGAGAATTGAAAGAAAACATCCCGTTCGTGTATCGTACATTATTTTGTGCGAAGATCGTTTATTACATACCTGAAAGAGGAATTTCTAATTAGTTGCAATGAAATCTCCATCTTGGTTTCTGTTCAATGACGGCAAATTTGCAAAACAAAAATATCTATCTTCAACATTTTTGCTTTAAAATGTTTTCTGTGTTTACTATACTCCAGCAGGCCGTGATATACGTCTGTCTTTTTTCGCCCCCCCCCCAGTCTATAAATGCGAACTTAAAACAAACGGCTTCCTTAATGTTACATGCATCACGAATGCAGTAACTTTAGTGGAGTTGTAGAGTTTACTTAATTTTTGAAAATATTTAAAAACAATAATTAACAGTGCAATTTAGGTGAAATTGCAGTGGTAAGTTCCCAATTTATAATTATTACTATATTGAACGTGTCTAAAAATAATATATTAAAAGCCTAAAGCAGTAAAATCAATATGTCACTTATGCGGTAAGAAGAGGAAAATTGTTATGTGTGTTAGGTTGGGAATACTGAATGTGGAATTTTAGACTTACCGCGGATTAGTTTTGTGCGGAAACCAAGCAAATACACACGATCTCGCTCAAACTTATATTAATGCAGTGTGATCCTGAGGCCGGCAGCATACTGCATCGGACATTCTGTCTCGGACAGAACGGTTCTCTCTCTGACCGTTCGTTGTGATTGTGATTACATATTACATTCTTATGAGGCTGCAGCATACTGCATCGGACGAATGTCCAGGAGGACTAGGTCACTGTCCTCATATCTCCATCTCTTTCTGAAGTGTTTGTGCGAAGATTTTCCCTACGCTACCTGATTTACAGTTAGAAAATAACAGTACTATTGTCCTTTTATGTAAGCAATTTTGATGTAAGAAATATTGTTGGGATTTTTAGTATGAGTTTGTATTAACAAAATAATAATTAATATCAACTACAACCGATTAATTTCAATCGACTCGATTATTCGATTAAATACTTTTGATCGATTAATCTTACAACAGAAATTGATCGATTAATCGATTAAATCCCACAACACTGAAAAAGTAAGTAATATCTGAACAGAAAGTAATGTATTCCACTATACACAAATAAAAATTAACAACAAAATCATAGTATGACGTAGCAGAAATTAAGCTATTTACAGATGCGCAGATTGTTCAGGAGTGCCTTCTAGCTGTAGAGCTATGTGACACTTTATTTTCTAAATTTCCACATTCGAAACAGATTGCAAGTGAAATAATAGTACATTATGCAACGAGCCTATAATGGTAGTAATTAAGACGCGACTATATTTATGAAACGAGCGCAAGCGAGTTTCATAATTTTCATACGAGCGTTTTAATTACCATTATAGTCAAGTTTCATACGACTTTTTATGCTCGACCATATCACTAACTTGAAATTATTCGTAAGTATTCATGTTATTCTTATCTGACTGAGGAGCGCAACTGACCTTGTGCAATACCTCGTAAATTGTGAGATGTGCGCAGACGCGAAAGTATTGATTTTTTCCGAGAAACAAATGTCGACATTGACCTTGAAACTGAAAAACGAGATGACAAATTGAATTTATTTGAATATTATTTACAATTAACGCTAATTATTATAGTAACAGAACTGACTTTATTTCAAATATAGGTGATTTATTGATTTATTGTTGTCTTTCGATTGCATATCCGACAATAATCGATACTTGCGCTTTCATATTGCTACAATGGTATTTTCTGATTGGTGGAACACCTGAACTTTAATGAATAGGTGTACTTTAATGAGGTCCATTAAAGGGCTGCTACCAGGTGTATAATTACTACATTTCGGCATAGTCGAGCATAAAGTAACAAATCAAACTACTCATATTGATATGATTTTGTAGAAGAGTAGGCTTAAACTTCAAAAACACCTATCATATATTTTATATTTAAATAGTAATAATAATAATAATAATAATAATAATAATAATAATAAATACAATAATAAAAAATTCTGTTATTTTTTAAGCTTCAGTACTGTGAAATACATTATGGCTCTCGACAAAGTACAATTTATTATTATTTTTGGCTCTCATCTAATTTCTAGTGAGTAACACTGCTGTAGTAGATTGCATGGGTCATGTTTGACTTAGGCTTAGAGTGCAATGCTTACCCTGGTAATTTGACCACTCTGTAATGAGAGGCGTACACAAACCTTTTCCTTGTCGGCCATTGGATTGTAACCTGGAATGGAATGAACAAGTGAATCACACTTCCAAAAAAATATTTTCCATTATTCACTCATTAAAGCGCCTGAAGCACTTTCTTCCTGATAAATTAAAATTAATCCTTGTACAAACACTCGTGATGCCACACTTTGACTACTGCGATATTATATTAAGTAACCTAAATGCAAATTTGAGCAGCAGGCTACAACGTGTGCAAAATGCGTGCGTCCGTTATATTTGTAATATTCATATGATCATGTTTCCCCGTCTTTCCAAACTCTGTCTTAGCTAAGGCTAAGCGATCGACGAGCCCTGCATTCTCTTGTTCTCTTATTTCAAATTCTGCGCACCACTACCCCAATCTATTTGGCTTCTCGTTTTCAAAATTTATCCGCATATCATCAGCTAAGTACAAGATCTCATCATAACAATTTACTCATTATACCCTACCACAAGACATCTTTATATTCTTCGTCCTATACAGTTTCAGTTCTAGAAATTGGAACTCGCTTCCGAGTGATGTAAGGGGTTGTTGGACAATAACTTCATTTAGGTCAAAATTACATAAATTCTTACTTAACAGATTAATTGCTGATTAATATTTGTTACTTATAATGAAACTAACATCTGTCCATTCTTATTATTATTATCAGTAATTTCTCTAAATAGATTTACAAAACCTCTAATGGCAATTACATTAATATTCTCATTATAGAAATAGAAATATATATATTCTCCCTGTAACATAGTCCTAGTAAACTTATATTAAATTAATTTTCATCATTTTACTAGCTATCTCAAATATTAAATTAACTATAATTCATTGAATTAAATTAGCTCATAAATTAAGTTACTACTTTACCTTATAGATTTATCTAAATTTAAATAAATGTGTAGTGAAGAATATTGCTGGAGAACCTTTTAAGTGTAGTGTAAATATTTGTAATTTAAATTTATGTATTGTATTGATTAAGGCTGGTTGAGTGGAAGAGAAGGCCTTATGGCCTTAACTCTGCCAGCGAAAATAAAACATTATTATTATTATTTTTATTATTATTATTATTATTATTATTATTATTATTATTATTATTATTATTATTATTATTATTGTCACAGACCAGCTACTCCACGCACGGAACTGGCACAGTACAGTCAGTGTAAAAACTTCCCAATGTACTGTCATACATACACTAGACAGAATATTAGTACAATAATCGAATTGTATTATCAGCAGTGTTAGAGATTTTTTCGTTCGGCTGGAAACCGTATGACGGAAGTGGTTGATCGTTTTGATTGGTCAGAAAGAGTTCGTGCGTCCTACGTGAAGTTTACACGCGCTTTTGGTGTCTGGGGACTGATTTTCCAATGAAGAAAAAACAGAAATGTAACTGCCGTTATGTTTATTCCTTGTACTTTCGCACAACAATAGACTGCGTTCAGAATTACGTACAGTGAACATTAAGGATTAACAATTTCACAAGTCAACTCTACAATATTACAAGTGTTACAATGGAGTGCCACTACACGTGTCGGTAAGACTTGTAATATGAGTACAAATTTGCAAGAAGTTAGGGGTTTGTTCTAAGCTGCTTGAATATGTTCACAGTCTCAAATTTCAAAATGGATTTTGAAGACGAGAAGAAACCAGTTTAAACTTTTGAAGTTATAAAAATAAAGGGATATGTCAGTTTTTGACATACATATGTACATTTTTATTTTACAGTACCCAAATTATAACATTTTATCGGTACGAGATTTTTTGTTCTTGAACTATGTCATACACGCAGAAATATCCAAAGTTTCGGAAGTAAATATCTGCTGCATAACCTGTCGGATCAAGGAAGGGAGAAGCAATCAATTGTAATGACGGAACCAACAGAGAGGTTGACACAAAAATAAACAACTTTTCACATTACACTAAAAATCGTGAAACTCTTAAGTAGCATGTAAGGTTCTTGTTTTAGGTGCAATTTGAACTTCGAATGTAGAATGAAAAAGTGAATTTATTCGAATTATCCATGTTAGTTAGCTCGGATACTTGTTGAAAGATAGTAATAGTAATATGAGTTTCGGGCAATTTGATTCTTCGCTGAATAATGGCTACATTATTATTATTATTATTATTATTATTATTATTATTATTATTATTATTATTATTTACTTACTTACTGGCTTTTAAGGAACCCGGAGGTTCATTGCCGCCCTCACATAAGCCCGTCATTGGTGCCTATCCTGAGCAAGATTAATCCAGTCTCTACCATCATATCCCACCTCCCTCAAATCCATTTTAATATTATCTTCCCACCTACGTCTCGGCCTCCCCAAAGGTCTTTTTCCCTCCGGCCTACCAACTAACACTCTATATGCATTTCTGGATTCGCCCATTATTATTATTATTATTATTATTATTATTATTATTATTATTATTATTATTATTATTTGGAAAATATTCAAAGGAAATTTATGTCATTATGTTCGTACAGATTTATGCCTAATAACTCCGGGTATAGCTATGAACTAAAATGCGAGTACTTTTAGGGCCGTATTCATAAACATTCTTAGCGCAGGCTTCCGGTGGATGATCAGCGAACTAACGTCTTTCGTATTCATAAACCAGTGTTAGCGATATGATATCATATGAATCGCGTACAAGTAACCAGTCGATAGCCAGGGCTAGTTTAGCACGCTCGTAGCGCGGGCTAGCGTAATGTCTATGAATAGCACCCTAAATGTCGAATTTTGTATGCTAGACGTCAAGAACTCGATTACTTATATTCTTATGTAACGTCCTTAAAGGTGACATTAACTGTGAATCTTTCTTAAGCAGGTCAACTTTCGTATTCCGATGAAGGACATGAGACTTCACGAACTTTTCTATTTTAGAAATTCCAAATCTCTCTCTCTAGTCTTCAGATCCATTAAAAATGCTAACTTGCAGGGATGTGATTTCGATCCATTCAATGTATAGAGGTATTAGATCATGACAATATCATTTGCGTCTATGCCATTTGTGAAATTTTCTACACAAAATTGTAATATTTGACTCTTTTCTACAAATTTAACCGTATTGTTCGTTTAAATAAACCATTGCAAAACATGTTCTTATATTTGTTTTTATTGTCACTGTTATATAGTTAATTTGTATCATTGTAGTTCATTTAATTATTGTATTTATTGTAACACTGTGCTGGACTTTTATTGGCCAATGGCTGTTGTCCATTACATAAATATAAATAAATAAATAAATAAATAAATAAATAAATAAATAAATAAATAAATAAATAAATAAATAAATAAATAAAAATAAATAAATAAATAAATAAATAAAAGAATAAATAAATGGTATTTACATGGCGATTTACGTTAAATTCCTAGAACCTGGCAAATAACGTTTACAAAATTTGCAGGATTGTTTATAATAATAATAATTTAATTTATTTATTATTTATTATTAATATTTGTGTGCTGAACAACAGCCAGAGGCCAATTATAGTTCAGCACAATACACAAACAGAAGATATAAAGGTGCAGAAACAAATAAATAATAAATTATCTTAAATAAACAAAAACATACATAAATAAAATTGAGAACAAGAACAATAAATACTAATAATCAAAACGAAACTATACCTTAAAAGGATCTAAATTGTGCCATACAAATTGGCATATTTTATGCATCTACAGACTGGAGAAAGTGATTTTGAATTTCTGTTATAAAAAATGTTTTTGAAATCTTAAACCTTTTGTAGGAATACGAAGGCTGGTATTGTTTATGATAGACTCACAATCAATAATAATAATAATAATAATAATAATAATAATAATAATAATAATAATAATAATAATAATAATAATGCAAATCTGTACAATAAGCTTGCATAGCAAGCAGATTAATTCAATTTATAATCATGACTTATTCTTCAGTTTAGAAAGATATGAGTAAGGCGTATAGATAAATTTTGTTAATTCTGTTCTGAACCATTTCCTCGGCCGCTCAAAACTTAAGAAATAAATGGGCAGTGCATTGAAAACGGCCGTACTTGAATAGATAAGTCCTTTTTGTAACAGTAGAGACTAACAGAGGATAGATGGAGACCTGATCTGTGGCTTGTATTAAAATTAGGAATGTCCCGATTAGTATTAAATATATCTTGACTTTTTACGTAAAACATCATCAGGGTGAAAATGTGTGTCCCTACAGATAAGGTCAATATTTCCAATTTTTGGAAGATCTGTTCACATTGCATCTTTTATGCACAGCTTTCTTTTGTGGAACACAAATATGTTTAGCTTCAGATGGGTTGCTCCAGAATATTAATCCATATTTCATTACAAAATAAAAGTGTGGAATGTATGCTACTTTAAGAGTCAACTTCATTTTTGTTTTGTTACCGATAAGCTGCTATAATTTAATGTGTAACACTTTTATTAAGCCGCCAATGCTTATCTACTATAATAGTTATTTACATGAATAAGATTTTTACATGAACGTTTTCGATACCATTTTTTGTATCATCTTCAGATGCATTATAATTAAAATTAACAATTAACATTTGTAATTGACTGAAAACCTAGCCATTGGTGTGTGTGTGTTCTGTGAACTTCTTTTTCGTGATTAAGTGTGTGATACATTTATGGATGTCGCTTGTACTTGTGTGTCTACTAGTAATTAGTGCTAATAGTAATACTAAGCTTACTTAATATCAATCAATTTCTAAAATGCAATATAAAACTTATAGTATAACACCAATATAAAAACTTTTATAAAAGAACACTTGTTCGGTCGTTTTTGTTATCCTGTCTTTGAGTTCTGTTGTGTCTTGCCTTTTAATGGGGCGATTATAACTGCTTTCTCTCAATCACGAAAAGAAGTTCACAGAACACACACACCAATGGCTAGGTTTTCAATCATTTACAAATGTTAATTGTTAATTTTAATTATAATGCATCTGAAGATGATACAAAAAATGGTATCGAAAACGTTCATGTAAAAAGCTTATTCATGTAAATGACTATTATAGTAGATAAGCAATGGCGACTTAATAAAAGTGTTACACATTACTTTAAGAGTGCTTATATTGCCAATAGAAGATAAGGATCTTAATACATTAACAGACAGGGCTCAATATATTCTGTGGTTTTAGTTCAAATCATGATCCTGTTCCAAACCAAGAAACTCTGTGCTTACAGATTTTTGAGCTCAGTTCCATTTAATCAAGTATTGTGGAAAAACTGGGCGCCGTTACGGGAACTAAATTTGATTACACTGGTTTTATCAACAGTAATCTCACGAGAGGTTTTGATTTTATCGATAAATCTGCGAGTGGAACACGAGCAGATTTATCTAGAAAAAATCAAAACTCGAGTGGGATTTAATTGACTATTACACGATTAGAAGAAAGTATATAAAGATTATAAGTAACAAAGTACTCCAATACAATAAAATATTAATTGACTTACGAAAATAAACCTGTCTTCAAATGTATTATTGCACCATTACGCTAGATGGCAGTTGTGCCAACTATGGAATCTTCATTGAACTCTGTAGACGGTTACTAGTCAAGAAAGCTTTGTTGATTCAGTTTCATTTTTATTAAGACAGTTGCATTCCACTTCAATTATCCGAATCCCAGTAATCAACGTCACTTGACAGATGATTTTCAATAAATCTTAATATTAAACAATCTCTGATACGTGGCTATCCATAATATCATATAGCAGAAGCTATAACATAACCTAACTAATATACACAAGTGTTAGAAAAGTTTTTTATTAACACGACGACATAAAAATAAACATGAATAATTTTAAAAGGAATAATTATTGAATGTACAATTTTCAAATTTGAATGTGGCTGGTGGTTCAATTGATGTTATATTGGACGTGTGCATAATAGAAGTGGAACTCGTTGATTTAGGCCTACATGGTGTATTCAACTTATTCAGGATTTCAGAATGAATAATTTTAAAAGGAATAATTATTAAATGCACAATTTTCAAATTTGAATGTGGTTGGTGGTTCAGTTGATGTTATATTGGACGTGTGCGTAATAGAAGTGGAACTCTTGATTTAGGCCTACATGGTGTATTCAACCTATTCAGGATTTCCGAATGGTGCTCTTCATTTATTTGTAAATCGGATTTCAGAAGATGGATAGGTATGATCAGTGATTTTTATTAATTCTTGTTCTTGAATGCCAATGCGAGTCGTATTTGAAACTGCTGTGCATCGACTGGAGTGGTTTGTAATTATATATATAATTTTTTTTTGACGTCCAGACCAGCGCAGTTTCAAATGTTGGCAAACAAAGAAACAAATGCTAGGGACGCGATAAAATTAAACAAATGCTAGGGACGCGATAAAATTAAACAAATGCTAGGGACGCGATAAAATTAAACAAATGCTAGGGCCGATAAAATTAAACAAATGATAAAATTGTGCGATAAGCAGCCATGATTGGTCGAAATACGTCCTTTCGTACCGTTTTATTGGTCGAAAGTAGTATGACGTAGTAAGAGTGTAATAGTCAACATTAAATGCTAGTTTATTTGCATTCAACTATTCATTCAACACCGTATTAAAAGTGTTTATAAAGTGGCCGTATTTTTAACTGAGGTAGTCACACTAAACAATAAGTTTGCCTGGGATAAATTATTTACAGGTGAGGATAAATCATTAATGTAAACTGCAAGCAATAGTGGATCTAAAATTGATTTCTATCTAGGGGAGCTCCGTATCTAATGTTTTTAATTTCATAACTCCATCAACGACAGACACTACATAGACGATACAGTGTTGTTGAAATAAGTAATCGAGAAAGTTGACATTGAAATACATTTGAATGTGATGAGATGTCATTGATGGACGCATATATATCTCTTCAAAAGTATAAGTGTTGGTCATAATTTAATTTGATCAAAATTAGAATTTTATGGTATTCGAGGGAACACACTAAATATTTTTAGAACCTATCTTCATGGCAGAAGTCAATTAGTTGCTATAGGTGAAAATTGGTCAAGTCTCACCACTACACATTATGGGGTTCCTCAAGGCTCAATTATTGGTCCTCTATTATTTTTAATAGCAATAAATGACCTTCCAGAATTCATTAAAGCAATAACAATTATGTATGCGGATGACACTACTTTCCTATGTTCTTCCTCTGTTCTAAGTCAATTAAATGCTCTCAACAACGACACTCTATCACAGATGGCTTTATGGTTTGAATCTAATGGTTTCTTGCTTAATCAAGAAAAAACTATCAACTTAACTTTCAGCCTAAACTATCTAATAAATAAGGACAACAGACTCAACTACACAAAATTTCTGGGACTTTTTATAGACTCCAGTTTAACATGGGATAAGCACATCGAATACATATGCACAAAGCTATCAAGAGTTTTATATTTGCTAAAGAAATTAACTACTTGCGTTTCTCAAATTTATTTGAGATATGCCTACTTTTCTTTCTTTCAGCCGATAATTCGATATGTCCTAATTTTCTGGGGAAATGGAACCAAAATTGGAAGCGTCTTGATTTTACAAAAGAAGGCCATTAGACTTTTATGTAAATCAAACTATCTGGAACATTGTCGGCCACTTTTCAGACAATCACATTTTAACAATTTTAAGAATCATAAATTTGTATATATATGATCTAGTACTTTACACTCGACAAAATATCGACAATTACTCATTAGTGGTCAATATACATGATCATGAAATTAGAAATAGTGAACAAATTAATATTCCATATTGTAGATTACACAAGAGCAATACAAACTTTTTAATTATGGGGATGAAATTATATAATAAGCTCCCAAGTCAATATTATAAATTACCAATCAATAGTTTCAAAACTAGATTTTACAATTGGTTATTAAATAATCCTTTTTATTCTGTTTGTGAGTTTTTCAATACAAATTTGTATGAAATTGTATTTTAATAAATAAGTTTAATTGCAATTTAGTTAGTTTTCTACAATTTAAAATTTTCAAATTATTTAATGTTTTCATAGCATTACTTAAATTTTACTGTTTCTTTTATTAGTGTTTTTTTAAATGTATTTATATGTTTTTTCAATGTATTCTGACGAAGCCTAAAACTGTATGACTAATGGCCAAATAAATTGAATTGAATTGAATTGAATTGAGTTGAATGACATATTCTCTTTTTTAACTATTCCTTCTTGGTGCAAGGTTTTTGGTTCCTGCACCGTGTTATAGGTGTAGAAGTACCCACCTTTCGGAGCCGCGTATGACTTCATCATCAGGAAGGAAACAACATGGAAGCTGTAGGTTTGATCATTTAGCCGGCGCTATTTCCCAGGATTGTGCAGGCATAGAAAACTACAGAAATCTCGTACCACTAAGGCCTTAAGCCATTCTTTACAATTCTTCCTATAATAACGTTACAGCCAACAGAATTCAATCGTATGCTGAATGAGATAATCTTGAAAGCAACTTCTCAACGCGATCGAGTCTCAATTGTTTCTCAGACACATACAACTTTCTACTTCGTTCTCCATGTTCTTTTTTCTGCATTATATTTATTGGGGTTCATATTACACAATTTGAGGACGTAGACATTGGACACTCCTGAGTGTTGTCCTGTTGTTCTCATTAGGTGGCGAGGTCACGCCGATCACGATTGTGTTTCATGGTCTGACCCCCGAGGTCATGGAGTGAGGGGTAACATTACCCCAATTAAAAGTGATTTACTGACTACTGACCACGCTGTATAACGCCTGGACGTATTCCGTATAGGATTCTCAAAATTTCAATCCAGAAAAAGTTAGATGAGTGTATTAGCTTAATGCAGTGGTTCCCAAGGTGTGGGTCGCAACCCCTTGGGGATCATGTAAAAGGGCTTAGGTGTCGCGACGTTATGTAAAAACCGCCATACTAGCATATATTTATGAACATAACCAACGTTGAACGTAAAAATAAGGAAATATTTCATTTGTTATAAAGTAAAAATAATTAATGCGGTAAGTAAGCCTCTTTCGAGAAGGTAGCTCCTCGAATCTGAACTCTATATTCGATACAAATACACTCACACCATTTTCAATTTCAAGGACCCTTCTCACTTTTATTTTGATGACAATCATATACTATAAATAGGTGCTTGCAAATGCTATAATAGTACATTATGCAACGAGCCTATAATGGTAGTAATTAAGACGCGAGTATGTTTGTTTATGAAACGAGCGCAAGCGAGTTTCATAATTTTCATACGAGCGTCTTAATTACCATTATAGGCAAGTTTCATACGACTTTTTATGCTCGACCATATTTCTAACTTGAAATTATTCATAAGTATTCATGTTATGGTTATGTAAGTGAGGAGCGAAACTGACCTACTAACTTGTGAGATGTGCGCAGACGCGAAAGTATTGATTTTTCCGAGGAACGAATGTCATTGACCTTGATATAATCTAGAGAATAACATGAACATTAATCTTGATATAACCTGGAAATTTATTTAGAATTGAAAAACGGGATGACAAATTGAATTTATTTGAATATTATTTACAATTAACGCTATTATTATAGTAATAAAACATAACCTTCTGCGACAGTATTGGATTTCTAGCCTCCGTGATGTTTCGCTAGTTGTCTTTCGATTGCATATCCGAGAATAATCGATACTTGCGCTTTTATAATGCTACAATGGTGATTTCTCATTGGCTGAACAACTGAATTATAATGAATACGTGTACTTTAATGAGGTGCATTAAAGGCCTACTACCAGGTGTATAATTATTACATTTCGGCATGGTCGAGCATAAAAATAATTAATGCGATAAGTAAGCCTCTTTTGAGAAGGTAGCTCCTCAAATCTGAACTCTATATTCGATACACATACACGCACACCATTTTCAATTTCAAGGACTCTTCTCACTTTTATTTTGATTACAATCATATACTATAAATAGGAGTTTGCAAATACTATAAAAGTGTAATCGCAAGTTTGAGGTATTCTTGAATTGATCTACTTGAAATAAAAGTATACTTTGAACATTCCATTAGTAGGCTTAGATACATATTTCAGTGAGTCTTAACACTAAGATAGCCATGATATTCGTACATCACTTCACAGCTACAACATGGAACATGTCAAAAGAACTTAATAACATTAATAATAATAATAATACAAATTCTTAATTAATACTCAAAGTCTATCTGAAATATACAGGCCTACAGAAGAATTTTACAATATAGTCTACTAGTACAACACAATGAGTTAGTATCGATACTTAATACAAGACAGAAATATGCATGCAGCGCTGTTGAATGTCATGAATTCACCTACAGAATAGAAGACGTGAGAAATTAGGTGCTTCTTTAATTTGGCTCTAAATAATCTTATGTTTTGAGTTTGATTTTTTTATATCCATTGAGAGGTTATTAAAAGGTTTACTGCCATATAACGCACTCCTTTTTGATAGCTCGATAGACTTGCCGATAGAGTATGAATGTCAGTTTTGACGTGTATTTATACCATGAACTGTTGAATTAGTTACGAAGTTTTCACTGTTAGATAGGAGGAAGTTTATTAATGAAGAAATAATAATATGTGAACTCGCTTTTAATATTTTGCTTGTTATTTCATCATACTCCGAATATCTTAGTAAGCATTGTAATACTAATTTCAGACAAGTCAATACATAATATAATATAATATAATATAATATAATATAATATAATATAATATAATATAATATAATATAATATAATATAATATGATATATATGATATGATATGATATGATATGATATGATATGATATGATATGATATGATAAGATGTGATGTGATGATGTGATGTGATATAATATGATATGATATGATATAATATAATAAGATAATATAATATAATATAATATAATATAATATAATATAATATAATATGATATGATATGATATGATATGATATGATATGATATGATATGATATGATATGATATGATATGATATGATATGATATGATATGATATGATATGATATGATATGATATGATATGATATGATATGATATGATATGATATGATAAGATGTGATATATGTGATATAATATGATATGATATAATATAATATAATATAATATGATATGATATGATATAATATATGATATATATGATAAGATGTGATGTGATATGTGATGTGATGTGATGTGATATAATATAAATCGTTGGAAGAAATATTTTATAATATAATATAATATGATATGATATGATATTTTGATCCTTTATGTTTGTATGCTAATTTATGATATGATATGATATGATTGTTTATTTAATTTCAAAATTTAATTAATGTGATGTGATGTGATATAATAGTTTGATATGTTTTTAATATAATATAATATAATATAATATAAATAATTAATATAATATAATATATAATAAAATAACTCTATATATAATATAAATCGTTGGAAGAAATATTTTATTTAGTGTAGAGCTTACAATTTTTCGCATCCTTTAATTTTGTCATGAGAATTTATATTTGTCCCTTAGCTAATTGTTTAATTTATTTTCAAAATTGAATTAAAGTTTATTTTGTATAAGACAGTTTGATAAATTTTTAAAGATAAATTGTTCTAAATTAAAACATTAAGTGAAATAATATAATATGATAAAATCATATTATTATTGTTACAATATTTTGTTAGTGGTATTTAATTATAATTTGTCATAATAATATACATTTGATCAATACAATACAATACAATATCAATTCTCTTATTGTTATACAATAAATAAACTTTATGGATAAATATTCTAAAGCATAAACGTAAATAAATATAATATAATATAATATAATATAATATAATATAATATAATATAATACAATACAAATACAATACAATACAATACAATATGTATACAATACAATAATACAATACAATATAATATAATATAATATAATATAATATAATATAATATAATATAATATAATATAATATAATGTGAATAATATTTATTTTTGTATTCAGTCTAAATCACTTATCGCCATTTTAAAAAAAAACATCACTGTGATGTTTCTTAAAATACTGATAAGTGATTTAGACTGAATAACAAAATAAATATTCATGTTATATTATACCCCGAGAAGTTTTTAGACTTTAAGATTTTTAATAATTGTATTTAATTCTCGTTTGTTTGTTGGAAATATTTGAATATTTGGAAATTTTGGTGCAAAATATCGTGTTAAAGAGTCTAAACTGTTAGTAACTTTATCTTGGGAGAATATAAAGAACATGACACTTGAATTCTCTATTAGAAAAAATAAGAAACCTCCCGATTCTTAAAGCAAACGAACAGGAGACAATTGTGGCCAAGTGGTATTTTAAAGTCATCCACAACTCTCTCTGCAAGTTCGTCAGGGACGTGCTTTTGTTTGAATTTACAATTAAAAGAATATAATAGAAATATGCAAAAATTGTGAGCCTCATTTATCATTTATGCCCCTGCATCATACGAAATATATTTGGAGAGTAATCTAATATATAGGCCTATAAAACTCATCGCAAATTTCTCTGAACAACTGTATGGCTTACGCAGTATGAGACTCCACACTTATCGTTTTCACTCTCGTGGGTTCTACTGCGCCTCATCTCCAGACAAGCACTTACACTAACATTAGAAAACAAATGGTTGCTACAGTGAACATTCACTGCTCCCCCTTTGGTTTCAGCTCTCTCCTCGCAAAAGTTACACGCGCCGCAGCTTAAGAATTAATTTGAAGCGATCTTTTTCGAGTTTGTGAGATGTTATCAATGGTCGCGATAAAAGTTAATTATTTGAGCCTTGCAGCACCCGGCTCCTACGTGTCAGGTCAGCAGACACTGATCAAGGACTCGCTGCTCAGACAATGAAAGTTTCCATGTGCCTCTACAACATATCCACGTGACACAGAAACTTGAGGCTTTCGTAGACGAGATGCAGTCATGTTATTAATTATTATTATTATTATTATTATTATTATTATTATTATTATTATTATTATTATTATTATTTGCAAGACTAAGCGATTAAAGTAAAATCGTATTAAAAGAGCACAAAACTCTTTGCGCCATTTTTCGTAATACACAATTCACACAATAGTAATATGCGTTACAAGAGCGGTATGTTGAAGTTTTCATGTTCGAGGAAAAGTTTGAAAAAGCGAAACGTAGTTGAGCTTTTTTAATTTCCGAGAATTGCAATAAAACATACCGCTCGTGTATCGTACATTATTTTGTGCGAAGATCGTTTATAATTTATAATTATTTGCAATGAAATCTCCATCTTGGTTTCTGTTCAATGACGGCAAATTTGCAAAACAAAAATATCTATCTTCAACATTGTTGCTTTAAAATGTTTTCTGTGTTTACTATACTCCAGCAGGCCGTGATATACGTTTGTGTTTTTTTCCCCCAGTTTATGATGAGTCTGGAATCTTGTTGATTTTTTCACGGCTTCCTTAATGTTACTTGCATCACGAATGCAGTAACTTTAGTGGAATTGTAGAGATTACTTAATTTTTGCAAATATTTAAAAACAATAATTGACAGAGCAATTTAGGTGAAATTGCAGCGGTAAGTTTCCAATTTATAATTATTACTATATTGAACGTCTCTAAAAATAATATGTTAAAAGCCTAAAGCAGTAAAATCAATATGTCACTTAAGCGGTAAGAAGAGGGAAATTGTTATGTGTGTTAGGTTGGGAATACTGAATGTGGAATTTTAGACTTTCCGGGGATTGGTTTTGTGCGGAAACCAAGCAAATATGCACGATCTCGCACAAAATTAATACCATTTTCATTAACATCAATTGGCCTTGAGAAACTAAAAATCAATAATAATAGAAGTATAACAATACATGACTGTAACCTACCTACTTGCTCATGTAACGCTTTGAGTATATCCTCACAAGTTAAATATTTAGGCATTATTATTGATCAGCATTTAAAATGGGACAAGCATATCTCCTTCCTGTGTAACAGATTGCGTAAAACAATCCACAAATTTTCCATTCTACGCTCTTATTTACCTGTTTATGTTCTGCGTACTGTGTACTTAGCTCTGTTTCAATCAATAATTCAGTATGGTATTTTAGGTTGGGGAGGAATGGCAAAATCGACTCTCCATCCTTTAAATTTGCTCCAAAAAAGAATTATCAAAATTTGTCTGTATAAACCTTTTGATTACCCAACAAAATTAATTTTTCAGGAATTTGGTGTATCACATCTAGAACAAATTTATAAACAAACATTGCTGATTTACTTCCATGAAAACCAAAATAAATTTAAATTTGATCCTCACGAATACCATACGACACAAAACTACAGTTCTTTTCTAAATACTCCCAAATGCCACACAACTGCTGGATTAAAACACAGCAGAAATTTTGGACCCAAAATATATAATGCATTAATTAGAGCTTACCCTGAGCTAAGTACACTTAACACACATAGATTTAAGAAACAAATCAGATTAATTATTTAATTGTTTAAGCTAATTGAGTTAAAAATTGATACTCTAATATTTATGTACTTTTTTATTTCCTATTTGTATATAGACCCTATTATTACATGCTGTATGTATTTTACCATTTATTAATGTTATTGTGCTCAATGAACTCTCTTAATTTTGTGATATATTTTGTATAACTGATCTGAACTGCGCCCGAGCACGAGCTTCTACTCTTTCGGGCTGCAATGCCTAATGTAGCTCAAGTGTAAAGTATTAAATAAATTAATTAAATTAAATTAATTAAATATCTGGAAATAGTGTGTATTCGATTGTTATTCTAATATAGCCAACTTAATAAATTAATTCATTTGTTTAAAAATATATAAAATCGCTATTGTATATATTTATATAAATCGCATTGCCACGAACTAAACTCAAGTGCACTGAATGGAAGTCAATTGTAAATTAATGCTCTAAACCAGACGTCCCCGTAGCCTAAGTTTCCTGTCCATACTACTCAAAACAAAACTTTCCAACGCTCGATTCAGGGGAAATGTACACACTGTTTCCTCGGAAGTAACGTTCGATCTGAGACTGTAAAATGCCTGAGCGAAGCCTGTGTAAACAGTACTTCCAGGAAAGGCGCAAATGTATGAAGCGCAACTGCTACCACACTGACATTACCCTACTCCTTATTAATGCACTGCAAAGTTTCGTCACAAATTTTACCACAGCTGTGTGATCACGCCACTGCTCGCCTGATCTAGTTAAGTTCCCAAGTGTAATCACGCATGTGTACATTATCAAATATCTTCACCAGAATCGTCATCGTTCGGAAGCAGACTGTGCTGGGAAAATTCGTACGTTGAGAAGAGTCTCCTGCTCTCTTGGACGCGTTATACCACATAGCCTACTCCAAACAATTGCGTCATGAAGCAGTAGGCCTACCATTTGCAGTTCGGGAACGCTAGCATAATATGGAATACCTAAAAGGCTGCTGCTAAACACAATCAGCGTGGAAGCATAAAACCTCATTTATCATTCCCCTAGGGACCAATAATAATAATAATAATAATAATAATAATAATAATAATAATAATAATAACAATAATAATAATAATAATGATAATAATAATTATTAATGAATGAATGAATGAATGAATGAATTAATTAATTAATTCATTCATTCATTAATTCATTCGCTTACTTACTTTCTTACTTACTTGCTCTCTTTCTTTCTTATTAATTAATTAATTAATTTATTTATTTATTTATTTCACTCACTCACTCACTCACTCACTCACTCACTCACTCACTCACTCACTCACTCACTCACTCACTCACTCACTCACTCACATATTTATTTGTTTGTTTATTTATCTATTTATTTTTATTTATTTATTTATTTACTTATTTATTTAATTATTTACTTATTTATTTACTTATTTACTTATTTATTTAATTATTTACTTACTTATTTACTTATTACTTACTTATTTACTTAAGTATATACTTATTTATTTACTTATTTACTTACTTATTTACTCATTTACTTACTTATTCACTTATTTACTTACTTATTTACTTATTTACTTATTTAATTATTTACTTAATTATTTACTTACTTATTTACTTACTTACTTAGTTACTTACTTAGTTAATTTACTTATTTATTTATTTATTTATTTATTTATTTATTTATTTATTTATTTATTTATTTATTTATTTATTTATTTATTCGTTCGTTCGTTCGTTCGTTCGTTCGTCCGTCCGTCCGTTCGTTCGTTCGTTCCCTCGTTTCTTCGTTTATTCGTTTACTCGCTTACTCGCTTGCTTGCTTGCTTATTTGCTTATTTAGTTATTTGCTTATTTACTTATTTGCTTATTTACTTATTTGCTTATTTATTTATTTATTTATTTATTCATTCATTCATTCATTACTTACTCACTTACTCAGTTACTCACTTAGTTACTTAGTTACTTAGTTACTCACTCACTCACTTACTCACTTACTCAGTTACTCACTTACTCACTTACTCACTTAGTTTCTTAGTCACTCACTCACTCACTCACTCACTCACTTACTCACTTAGTTACTTAGTTACTCACTCACTCACTTACTCACTCACTCATTCATTCATTCATTTATTTATTTATTTATTTATTTATTTATTTATTTATTTATTTATTTATTTATTTATTTATTTATTCATTTATTCTAGCAGAGCTAAGGCCAGCAGGCGTCCTCTGCCTCCCAGTCAAATTGTAATTGAATACAATAGCCTTGCGTATTGGTGTATGGTGTAATTCCGCAAGAACAATGTAGTAAATACAGTATTTAGGTGTATATTTAAACTCCATACTTTCTTGGGGAGAGCAGGTTCATAATGTTACGGAAAAAGCATGGAGGGCACTTCACTTGATTATGAGAATGATGAAAAAGGCTGGCCTAAATCGAGGGAAATGGCATATCTAACGTTACTGTGAACGTTAATGAAATACGGAACTACATGTTGGGATCCCTGATGAATATACCAGGCAAATTTCTCAAGAATCCAGTGTAGGACAGTTAAATTTGTTAAAGGTAAAAGAGGACAAGGGAATGATATGGTAAAACAGCTTAAATGGGAAGCTTTGGGAAACAGACGTTGAAAACTAGAATATCTCGCGATATGACCAGAGATTTTAAAGCGAGTATAAATAACAGCAAAAAAGAAAATAGAATAACATCATTGTATAGAACATACAGAATGTGCCATTTATCTTGTGCACCTATTATAACTTTTTTGTTTGGATAGGTATTGGAATTTTTTTTTTTTTTTTAGCGTTATGTTAGAACGAGGGCCTAACATGAGTGTGGAGATTTGGTGCGTGTAACTACATTATGGTACAAGATACACGTGACGTCATCAATTTTTCAAATACAGTATTGCCGATATCACCTCTATGCCGACGACCTACAACTTTACATACATTCCAGACCCAATAAGATCAATGAATCGATTGACAAGTTAAATTGTGACCTAGCCACTGTCTCCACTTGGGCGGCCAATTTCGGACTCGCACTTAATCCAAGTAAGCCTCAAGCCATAATTATTGGATACAAGCGTTTAGTTAACTCCCTTAATAACAGTAATCTTTCAGTTGTTACCCATAACAACACGCTAATCCCTTATTCATCTGTCGTAAAAAGTCTTGGCTCCTTTTTTGATAATAATCTAAGTTGGAATTTTCAAGTTAAAGAAACGATAAAAAAATCTGTTCCTCCATTCACTGTTTGAGTCGCTTGAGAAACTTCTTGCTCCAGCAACTAAAACTTACCCTAGTACAAACCCTAGTAATGCCGCACTTCGATTATTGTGACGTTTTGTTAAGTACCTAAGTTCTGAACTGTCAGTCAAGTTACAGCGAGCTCAGAATATGTTCGTCAGATACGTGTGCAACATCCGACGATATGATCACATATCACCGTCCTTCGCAAGTCTTTCGTGGCTCCGACTTAAAGAACGCAGAACTTTACACTCTTTGTGTTTACTCTTTCGAATTCTGCACACCTCAACACCAAATTACTTTTCGTCTCGTTTCTCTTATCTATACTCTAACCACGACGTAAATACCAGATCAATTTTATGTGGCACGCTAAGTATACCTCTTCATAGAACATCTTGTTATTCATCATCTTTTACAGTATCCACCTCGCGTCAATGGAATTCCTTGTCATAAAGTATTAGGGGCTGCAAGACAATAAACACCTTTAAAAACAGCTTAAAAGATAACCTTATTAGCATTTCGCTCCAATCATACTGATTTAAACTATCACTGACTACATTGTTACTTCTTTCTTTAGACATCATCCTGATAGTGCTGTATTTTCAAAATTGTCTTATAATAATCTCTTTCTATTATCTAATATTATTTGAAATATATTAACATTCTATGTATTTTAGCTTAATTCTGCTACACAGTTTATTTCAGTGTTTAATTAAGGGGACACTCAACTATATTTTGGAACTTTTTTCCTATTTGACCAATCTTTTTCATATTTGGAGAAAAAGTTTAATATACACATGGAAAGTAACATGCAAAATCTCAGCTCATTAGATCCAATACTTTTCAAAATAAAAAATATTTCAATTTTTAATCAATCATTAATTGAAATATCACTTTTAATTATCATTTTTTATTTTTTGGCTTTGTGCATTTGACTGTGACTTCTCAATGAATAGGGGAAGAATTCTGCGTATTGATTTAGTTCTGTCACGTAAATTAGTGTAGAAATTTAATTTTTCATTTCTATGACACTTTTTTCTCCAATTTTTAAGTTGAGTGTCCCCTTAATAGTTCATAGTATTTTGTTGTTTAATTCGTAAATAACTCTTGTATACATATAACTCTCATTTAAATCAAATTGTTGAATTCTTTGTAAGTTCATGCATATGTAAGTTATATATACTTTTTGCTGGTTGAGTGGAAGAGAAGGCCTTACTGCCTTAACTCTGCCAGCTAAAATAAATTATTATTATTATTATTATTATTATTATTATTATTATTACTAATATGCATCTGTAGTTTGGAACTCGATTACAACTACGGACTCGGCTAAATTAGAAAATATACAAAGAAAATTTATATCCTTATGTTCATTCAGATTTCTGCCCATTAATTCCGGGTATAGTTATGAGAGAAAATGTGAATATTTCAATTGTCAAAATCTATATGCTAGACGCCATGAGCTAGATTATCTGTTCTTTTGTAAAGTCCTCAAAGGTGATATATCCTGTGACTCTTTCTTAAACAATATTACCTTACGTATTCCAACAAAAGATATGAGAGCCCACAAACTTTTCTATATTAGAAATTCGAAATTTCTTTCACCAGTCTCCAGATGCATTAAAAATGCCAACATGCATGGCTGCGAATTCGATCCCTTCAATGTATAGACTTAGTTTGCTCTTGGCAACGATTTATTATTTATGTATTATTTTAGGCATTATACTCAATTAACATTGTCTCATAGTATTCTTAGTTATCCATTCATCGTCATTATTGTAATTAATTGTAATTATATTTATGTGTAATAATTATTTTTGTTTTATGTTTTTGTTGTATTTGTGCTGAGCTGTAATTGGCCACTGGCTGTTGTGCAGCACATTAAATAAATAAATAAATAAATAAATAAATAAATAAATAAATAAATAAATAAATTACTATTATTATTATTATTATTATTATTATTATTATTATTATTATTATTACATACTTTAATCATGTTACGTTGATTACACACATTAAGACGAATAAGCGACGAAATTATTCAGAGTGGTAATGAAATGCAGTGCCGATCGTGGCCCTCGATGGCAGGAATTGCACAGAGTGGCGAGGCTTTGATTTCGGACCTCTACCTCGTGGCCATACCCCTCAGCGACACCGAAATAACTGATAAAGAGCCGAACAACAGCATTAACAAACCATTATGCTGGAAGGCGGGCATTTCTGTGCGGTGGGCGTCATCACCTCCGTATTATTATTCTGTTGTATCTCCTCCCCTTCGCGCCGGACACTTAATTAGAAGACAAGATTTGCGGCTCCAGGGATGTACATCGTTTCCCTATTAAAAAGGCCGTTTAAATGTCGAGGCAATATTTATAGCCGAAATGACCTTTTGTGCGAGATCGTGCGTATTTGCTTGTTTTCCGCACAGAACCAATACGCGGTAAGTGTGAAATACCACATTCAGTATTCCCAACGTAACACACATAACAATTTCCCTCTTCTTACCGCTTAAGTGCGACATTCATTTTACTGCTTTAGGCTTTTAACATATTATTTTTAGAGACGTTTAACATAGTAATAATTATAAATTGGAAACTTACCACTGCAATTTCACCTAAATTGCAATGTCAATTATTGTTTTTAAATATTTGCAAAAATTAAGTAAAGTCTACTACTCCACGAAACTTATTGCATTCCTGATACAAGTAACATTAAGGAAGCCGTGAAAAAATCAACAAGATTCCAGATGCCGATGTTATTACTGCAATATCTTATATAAATGATATTGTTAAAATATTAAAATGAAAAATAAATCATTGCATAACCTTACCGTTTGTTTTAAGTTCGCATTTATAGACTGGGGGAAAAAAAGACAGACGTATATCACGGCCTGCTGGAGTATAGTAAACACAGAAGACATTTTATAGCAAAAATGTTGAAGAAAGATATTTTGGTTTTCCGAAGTTGCCGTCATTAAACAGAAACCAACATGGAGATTTCATTGCAACTAATTAGAAATTCGTCTTTCAGGTATGTAATAAACGATCTTCGCACAAAATAATGTACGATACACGAGCGGTATGTTTGTTTTCATGTTCTCGGAAATTAAAAAAGCTCAACTACGTTTCGCTTTTTCAATCGTTTCCTCGAACATGAAAACGTCAACATACCGTTCTTGTAACGTATATGACTATTACACTGCAATTGTAATATACCGCCTCCGCGAGGGTAGCAAGCGGGGTGCTTCCTATCGAGCGCGGGTGTCACGGTACGGGTTTGAGTGACGTCGGTCATCAACCAATCACAATTAAAAGCAGTGTTGCCAACGACTTTGCTCCTAATGTATTTTTCAAGGTTAATGGGTAGTATGAATTATAGCCACATAGATTTTGCAACTTAATGATTTCTCAACAACCCCTTCAGGTTTTTCATATTCTTTTTTTCAAATGATTCCAATAGTTCAAATTTTAAGTCCATAGTGTTCATAGTTCTTTAAAAATGTTTGAAATGGAAAATAATGACCACATAAATACTCCTTTTTCAGAATATACACTGCTCCGTCAATATAGGAGAAAGCCAACGCTTGCCTACTTAGATATAACACGCAGAGCAAGTCCCCTGCAATCACAAAGTATCATGTTTAGGTAGAGCATGAAAGTCAAGGAAAATTATGTACAGTAAAAAAATCGATCATAAAGGAATGGGTATTTGAGTTGTCAGTTCATTTTAAAAAGTGAATCTGATTGATACAGCATTAATACAAATTAATTTTTTTTCTTGGAATATATATCTGTTCATAAAATACGATAATAAATATATACATATACAAAATAAATAAATAAGTACAGAGATAAATAAGTAAGAAAATAAGTAATAAAAAGTAAGTAGGCTAACTAAAATGTTTAAACGAATGAATGATTGAGTGAATGAACGAATGAATGAATGAATGAATGAATGAATGAATGAATGAATGAATGAATGAAGTGTATTTATTGATACACAATAAATTATATAAACTCATGCACACAAGATCCTTCGCACGAGCCCTTATGGCCATTCGTGCTATAACTATGCACAGTTTGAAACGTCAAAGAAAACAAAAATAATACTACTAATAATAAAATAGTAAAACAACAGTTATTATTATTACTACCGTTATAGTTAATTATCATAATTACAACTAATCTAAAGTCATACAAAATTTCACAGAAATAATAAAAATAAAGTAAATGTAAGATATGAAAGGAAAAAAAAAACACACAGTGAAACATTATATATACAATTCAATTCCTTATTGAAACTGCAACAGATAATCCAAATAATAAATATAAAGGTAATACATAAAAAACATACATACACATGCAATAAAAAACAAATAGAAAAAAGACACAATAAATACAAAAAGAACATTATCCCCTAATTACCTTATTCGCTCAGTGTTAATACTTCTCATCACAACACTAATTAATAACTCTTTCCCTTATTTCCTTGGCTCCCTCCCCCTCGGCCGGTTCCACCCTTAACTGTCGAAATTTTGCCATAAATTTTCCCACACTGTCACAGAATTTAGCGTTATTTAATATATCATACGTTGACCTGAAATTGCTGAATGACGATAGATAGAATTGAAAACAATGATGACGAAATGAGTCCGGGGGTCAACCGTTGAAAATAGGGCAGCATTTCCTGGCAAATGTTTCCAAAAAACCAAACATTCAATAATTTGTCCCAACTAGGATTTTGAACCCAAGTCCTCTAGTATCGTAGACATGCTGGCCACACCGAGGATACTTTTACTGTAAGTACCAAACAACCAAAAAGCTGCGTTTTTGGCTTTCATCCAGGCGACACGGGTTCGGTCTCCGGCCAGGTCCTGACGGAATTTGTGGTGGTCTGTCTTCCTCTGTAATTCCACCGTGCCTTCATTGATTGGGGTGAAGTCTTCGGTTTCTGATGTTCATATGGGTTTCCGTGACCTGGAGCTCATCAGACACTCGTCTAAGGATTGGAAATTAGCTCTGTGAGGGATGAGGCAGGATAGCCCATCTAATCAGCATCGGTTTCACTAACGCACCAAACCCTCTGACTTGGAGATTCATTGCTTACAGCTTTTGGGGTGCACAATGAACCACTGGAAAACCTTAGTGCAAGAATTCGTCCCGGATCAGGCCCTCGAAAATCAAGACAACTGAAAACCATCCAGGAAGCTAGATCACAACGTTAAATGCTGTCAGGCTTAGCGTTGAAACATCCCTCTCTACTTCCCTTCGGAAATTCCCCTTGTTTATTTCTGAAACTCTTTTTTCAGAGTGTGTGTGTGATTTTTGTGTATGTATTTATATGTTTTATGTGTGTTTTCTTATACAGGGACATCATTTTATTTTTACTTCAATTTTTATTGTACCTGAGTTTTTTAATGTACTTCACTCCCAACCCTTCTATTAATGAAGTTCCAACTGTCCTCCAAACAGAACCAAGACCGCATATGTTAAACAGCACTGAGTTAGTGAGTATAGTACGTTCCAGAAATATGTTCGCGTTTTCCAGTGACGAAAGAGCTTTCAATATTAAATCATATTTTCGCACAGGTACTGTCCGTTTGCCTAAGTCGCATCCCGATTTCCCCCACCTGCTTCTGCTCGCCCCTCTGTAAAAACTGGGCTGTCTTAGCTCTTTTCTGAAAACATTAATTTCTGTTAGGATTTGGACGTTTACCTAATATTATACAACTGTTTAAAATAACTTAAATAAAAGGGCCTCGTTAAGTAATTAACTGTCACGTGATTTCCCCCCTTTCTACGATCCTGCGTCATAACCACTTGGACGGACAGTAGATAGCATGTCTGAGTAATTTTATCTGTGCGGGTCGGGCAGAAATGAAGATTGAATTTACAGTACGTAAGGTATTCTTTTATAGAGTAGGTACAGAATTATTTCAACATGAGTTACTAGTACGAAGGACGAAACTGGCAATTGGAATTAGATGCAATAGTCTATAGTGCGATAATATGCACAAAAGAACTGAAGCCTGTATCGAAATGAACGGCCACCATTAAAAAAAATGTGTTTAAATATTCATATTATGATTATTTTTCAATTTAACTTCTTTCTCTATATTGTACGCTAATGTGCTGTAGACAGTATAATATACACTGCATAATGAATACGTTAGCATGGATAACTCAGTTTGTGAGTAAAAACACTTATTCTTTATACAGTACTGTATTTCGATTAAACAAAAACCTAATGAAAATTATCGAACTCAAAATCGCGATATTTCCTAGTTTACGTAAATGGATGAACTACTTTTCTTCCCTCCTATACCTAGTAGAGTGATTTGTTTGTGTTTTACGCCAGTGTCATCGAACTCCAGTCGTGGAAGAGGGTAGCAAACTGTGTTTCCGGTTCTCTAAAGGTATAGCCAGGTTAATATTACAAATGTTAGTAAAAATAAAATGATGTCCCTGTATGTGTGTGTCTGTTTTGTTTGTTTTTTGGCGTGTGTGTGCTTTCTGTGCGAGTGATTTTTTGTGTAATTTTTTTGTATATTTTATGTGTCAGTTTTTGTGTGTGTGTCTTTGTATGTTTGTATCTGTGTTTTTTGTTTTTTGTGTGTGTTTTTTTTGTAAGTGTGTGTGATCTAGAGATACATTTATGATACAGTATGTATATCAATGCAGTGAAATATGTAAATGAGCAGTTTGCATCTCTGAAGAGTAGCCTCCGAGTGAATTGCCGATGTGTGTAAGAAGTGCATTATGCAGATCGAAATGGAAAAGACATTTCTAACGGATAATGGAACAAGACAGATATGATAAAAAGTAAAACGTAAACAAACGGAAATGTAATAAGGAAACGCGAAAGAAAGCTGCCATGAGCTGGGACAGCACAGATACGTCACAAGCAGGCAGGCAGGCAGGGGTGAACATGGCAAGTTAGTTAAGAGGGAGACCTTGGAATTGGATTACCTTTGACCTTTCGTCCTAATGCGCTGCGAATAAGCGTCATGAGCCGATGTAGTATATAAAAATGTCAATGCAAATCTGGTTCCCCGTACACGACCGACCAAGAGAACTGCAGCAGATTCCAGCGCCGCGGAAGAATAGGTCTACTCCACCCTTCGCTTGGCTTACGTCTATCTGAGGTACATTCGTCAGTCGGCTGCAGCCTTGTCAGGAGAACCTCTCAATAAGAACACAAATTACATTTTGAATAAGTTATTTAATGATGCTGTAACAACTGTGAAGTTATAAAGCAGCCGCGGCGAAAACGTGACTCGCGAGCACATTGTGGCTCGCAATGATAGCTATGAATTTTTCTTCCTTCCTACCTCCACCAAACCCCCACCCTCTCACTCACTGGAGTCAAACTCCGTTCCATTTGTATTTGTCTCTGACCTGCGAGTGGCGTATCGTCGCAATGTCTCTCTCGAAACTATGTACCTCTACAAAAACGAAAGTTTCAAGTAGGATGGGAGGACACATTTTTTTGCTGCCAATATGATGTTGTATAACATAAAACGGCATTATACCACATGTTACTCATGAAACATTAAAAGATTGTGTTATTATTATTATTATTATTATTATTATTATTATTATCATCATCATCATCATGATCATTATTATCATCTCTGTACGTCGATTCTTTTTCAGCAGATGTACGAATAATGCGGTTAGATCTTCAATTTAAACTCACAGAATTACAATGTGATGTTAAATGAAAGCTAGATGTAAGGACTTGACAAATGTTGAACTTTTCAAATCTTTGCCAACAAAATAGATATCAGAAGTTTCTTTTTTTCGCTTGCTCTGTTGAAGCCATGTTCGCTACAACTTACGTTTGTGAAAAATTATTTTCAACAATGAAAATAGGAAAAACCAAATTTAGAACACTACTGACAGACAAATACCTTCGTGATCAACTACGACTGGCAGTAAGTGACATAATTCCTGATTTTGAAACTCTGTCGCAGAGACATTCTGATGTCAGTTAATTTTAGGTTGTGATAATGTGTCCTATGTTTTCTTGTTCATTTCTTTTTCGTTACATTAATTTTTAACCTTATGCTGTATAAAATGATATTTAAGTGCTTGACGTAAGGAAAATGAAAATCCGTCAATAAGTCAGACAGTTGCTTCACTTCCCCTTCGAATTTCCGCCTCCCTCCATAAGTGCTATGCACGTTGCAGGTTACACAGTGGCTCGGCGCTCGATCACATTTTCGCCACGGCTGTTATAAAGCATCAATGCAATTGTTTATAACGAAGTGAGGCTGAAAATTCACTAAAATTGCCACACATTCACCTTAAAGCTGGGAAAACCTCAAGAAAAAAAGAACTAAGTAATCAGCACATATGGTATTTCAAACAACGCCAGAGTGGGCCCAGGAATACGAGTCCAGTTTGTTACCGCTGAACTACGCCGGTGAATTCTTGGAAGTTGTCGATAGCCACCGTATTCTGGCCCAGGGCGTACGGAGGTAAGTTTAGTTGTTCATAGACCATATTTACACGGTGCGGGGCACATTTACTATCAGGGAACACTTGCATCTTGTTTCTGTACCAGTTGCCATTCTATTCATGATTCATAACTAGACCTAACAGACTGTTTAGGCCTACAATGCAGTCTAGTGATAAAGAGTGATATTAGAATTATCTTTTCTACAATTTAAATGATTTATTCGTTAATTTACTGGCAGAGTTAAGGTCATAAGGCCTTTTATTCCATCCAGACGTTTGAGATGGGCAGGGCATTAGCATGTATGGGCGAATCCAGAAATGCATATAGGCCTAGAGTGTTAGTTGGGAGGCCGGAGAGTAAAAGACCGTTGGAGAGGCCGAGACGTAGACGAGAGGATAATATTAAAATGGATTTGAGGGAGGTGAGATATGATGATAGAGACTGGATTAATCTTGCACAGGATAGGGATCGATGGCGGGCTTATGTGAGGGCGGCAATGAACCTCCGGGTTCCTTAAAAGGCGTAAGTAAGTAAATAAGTAAGTAAGTCCTTTTATTCCACTCAACCAGTATAAAAATACATAGCAAATATAAACAACAGCGATGCAGAAAACAATGAAATAATAGTATTTTATTTTATTTTATGCTCGACCATGCCGAAATGTAGTAATTATACACCTGGTAGCAGTCCTTTAATGCATGTCATTAAAGTACACCTACTCATTAAAGTACAGGTCTTCAGCCAATCACAAGTCAGCTTTGTACCGTTATATCGATTATTCTAGGATATGCAATCGACAGAAAATTAGCGAAAAGTCACGGAGGCTGGAAATCCAATACTGTCGCAGAAGGTTATGTTCTGTTACTATAATAATTAGCGTTAATTGTAAATAATATTCAAATAAATTCAATTTGTCATCTCGTTTTTCAATTCTAAATCAATTTCCAGGTTATATCAGACTAATGTTCATTCTTATTCTGTGCCAAGGTCAATGACATTCGGCCTCGGAAAAAATCAATACTTTCGCGTCTGCGCACATCTCACAATTCAGGTCAGTTCGCACATAACCATAAAAAGACCTAATTTTCAATACTTTCAAGTTAGAAATATGGTCGAGCATAAAAAGTCGTATGAAACTTGCCTATAATGGTAATTAAGACGCTCGTATGAATACTTGCGTCTTAATTACTACCATTATAGGCTCGTTGCATAAGGTACTATTATTTTATTTTAGTAGGTTATTTTACGAAGCTTTATCAACATGTTTGGTTATTTAGCTTCTGAACAATTTGGACCAAAGGATTGATTAGATTAATGAAAGAAAATTGATATAGGCCTATTAAAAATGAAAATTATGGTCCACAAAAATAATATTAATCGAAGAAAAGTCATATTCTAGAGACGAAAAGCAGTCTTTTTAATAATCGGATTTTGGAAGTATTCAATGCCTGACAGCCCCTTTAAACTACCTGCAGTCTTAGAAAAAAGTTTTGTCGCACAGATACTTTATAAGTCCCAGAAAGGAGACGGTGCTCATGATCAGACATACAAGGAAACAGCGCAGCTGAGTTTAAACTCCCTGTCCATAGGTCTACTGCCAAGCGGATGACAGTTCAGTAGGCTACAGGTATTCGATAAACAACTTACAATGTCATTCACAGTTTAGGAATATCATATGTTATTAATTTATGGAGAAAGTCGTCGTAATTCAAGTGAGGCAAGAAGATGTACGGTTAACGTTTTCCGCAAAGAAGGTTACCTAATCGGCGAACTTGCGTAGCGGTTTCTCAATGATTATTAGAAACTAGGAGTCTATTACCCCGTTTTGAAAATCACACAACCAGAAATTTCCTTAAATATGGTACTGCTTTAAGGAAGCGGGAGGGATTAACATGTTGCTTTAGGAAAAAGAAAGTTCGTGTGATTTTGTGCAGTAAACCATTATTGTTTATTTTTTAGACGTAAGTTGCAATAAAAATGGATCAATATTTTAAAATAAAATGTAAATGAACCATAATATTCTATTAATGAGATTGAAAGTTTGTATTTGCTGTTCGTTTTATGTAAAAAGAAACAGTTGTTCTGGTTGGCCCCTGCATTAGAATAGAGCATTTGTTTTGTACCGGTATGTCTGCATCCGCTTGAGCGTTACTGTGTACTTGTAAACTCCCTCCTCCCCATTCAGCAACGTTGCCACACGCCAAATATTGTTAACTTTAATAATTAGTTAAATACTGCAATTGGACAAAAAATCGTGAGGACATTTTTTCTTCCTTATAAGACATGAACAATCATCAGTTAAAATAATGGCGCTTATACCCCTTACTTCCTGGATGTACTGTATATATTTAAATAAATGGATGGATGGATGGATGGATGGATGGATAGATAGATAGATAGATAGATAGATAGATAGATAGATAGATAGATAGATAGATAGATAGATAGATAGATAGATAGATAGATAGATAGATAGATAGATAGATAGATAGATAGATAGATAGATAGATAGATAGATAGATAGATAGATAGATAGATAGATAGATAGATAGATAGATAGATAGATAGATAGATAGATAGATAGATAGATAGATAGATAGATAGATAGATAGATAGATAGATAGATAGATAGATAGATAGATAGATAGATAGATAGATAGATAGATAGATAGATAGATAGATAGATAGATAGATAGATAGATAGGTAGGTAGGTGGGTATGTAGATAGATAGATAGATAGATAGATAGATAGATAGATAGATAGATAGATAGATAGATAGATAGATAGATAGATAGATAGATAGATAGATAGATAGATAGATAGATAGATAGATAGATAGATAGATAGATAGATAGATAGATAGATAGATAGATAGATAGATAGATAGATAGATAGATAGATAGATAGATAGATAGATAGATAGATAGATAGATAGATAGATAGATAGATAGATAGATAGATAGATAGATAGATAGATAGATAGATAGATAGATAGATAGATAGATAGATAGATAGATAGATAGATAGATAGATAGATAGATAGATAGATAGATAGATAGATAGATAGATAGATAGATAGATAGATAGATAGATAGATAGATAGATAGATAGATAGATAGATAGATAGATAGATAGATAGATAGATAGGTAAGTAGTTAGGTAGGTATGTAGATAGATAGATAGATAGATAGATAGATAGATAGATAGATAGATAGATAGATAGATAGATAAATAGATAGATAGATAGATAGATAGATAGATAGATAGATAGATAGATAGATAGATAGATAGATAGATAGATAGATAGATAGATATATAGATAGATAGGTAGGTAGGTCGGTATGTAGATAGATAGATAGATAGGTAGGTAGGTCGGTATGTAGATAGATAGATAGATAGATAGATAGATAGATAGATAGATAGATAGATAGATAGATAGATAGATAGATAGATAGATAGATAGATAGATAGATAGATAGATAGATAGATAGATAGATAGATAGATAGATAGATAGATAAAGAACCACACAAATACATAAATACTTAAAAACGTGAACAAATAAGTAACTAACTAATAAATAAATAATTACGCAGTAAATATTTATTGCCGATGCCTTGTTAATCCATGTCGGTGTACTGCGACAGACGGCCAATTATGAAAGTCAGGCCACGTGGACAGATCTACATGAGCTAGGCCACCTCTCCCGTTGTTACTAGAGAATACGTGCAATTTAACATTCCTTGCAGAGGTAAGGGCGTGATCATTATGACGCAGCACTTGACCATTTGCCGGTCCATGTAGTAGGTACCAGAGATGCGTTCTCCCCCTCACCAAAAAGATTTAGGGTGCTATTCATAGACATTTCGCAGCACGCGCTACGAGCGTACTAAGCTATCCACTGGTTACTAGTACAGAATTCAAATCATATCCTATCGATAACACTGGTTTATGAATATGAAAAACGCTGATCATCCACCGGAAGCCCGCGCTAAAAATGTCTATGAATACGGCCCTTAGAAGTTAAGATTTTACTGGTTTAAAAAGAACAAGGAAAACTCGGGAGATGCCTACGTCATTTCCATACACCGAAATTCAGAGAAATAATAACAGTGGCAGTAATAATAATTGAGATAAACTCAACATGGCTCACCAATTGGTGAGTCCTGTGTTTACTCATGCATGTTTCAGACACACGTGTTGTACGCACTTCAGGTTACGGCATGAAATGTTTTCTAGTATTGCTACCTTTTAGCAGCGTCATGCAATTTACATCAATAAAACTAAAATGTAGAATTACAGTAACAAATCTAGTGCTTATTTTTTGACAAAATCTAGTCCTTTATTATTTTCCCTGGTGGCAACCCTGCCCCCACGCTGTATCCCCTCTGTTACGACTGGCTTCTCGTACGGAACGCTTGCATTGCAGGACGTGATTTTGTGCTCATCAATGAAGTGTTATAGTTCAGGTAAAATATTTATTATCGTAAATGATATAATTAAAGTTACTGTAGATGTTTGTAGACATTTATTATTATTTATTGAAGTTGGAGTTAGATGTCTGATTCGGGGTAGATCTGTTAAGAAATATAAGCTTAAAATCAGCTGAAGCAGACACTGTTTATAATAATTATTGATGTTAGCGTTGTTCCCATGCCTTGGTACTATGAAAACATCAACTATCGTGTTCGCTGACTCGGAAATGTGAAATAGAAAAATATATTGTTTGTTTAATAGACGAAAGGGTAGGAAACAGAGAGAAAGAAGTATTTTAAAATAGGGGGCTAAAGATATCGTTGGCGTGCCGTCAATGGACTAACAGTACTAGTCTAGTCCTCTAAGTATCATCAGCTTATAAAATTTATTACATTTCATGTTTGAATTTTAGAAAGTCTCAGGACATGATAATTGAAAACTTCAATCTGTCTCCTCCCCTCAGCTCTCAAAGCGCTGCTTACGAGATTATCTCAAAGTCTGTAGAATTGGACTCATCCAGCCCACGGGACCAGTCAGCTCGGACTGGACTAGCAGTTTTAAAGGTACGTTTTCCTCGGGGAGACTATCGCGATGATCGTTCAACGATAATCGTTGAGCACTACTGGGTGTTCAGTTCAAAATGTGTCTTGGCTCGCTGTATGCCGTCATGTGGCTAGCTGATGAGCCTAGAGAATTCAATCTTCCTACACTTCCGCAGCTCAGGTGTATAATCTAAGAGGCAGAGAAGTTGGCTAGCAAGTACGGCGTTCATTCTGAAGAGTACGTGCCGATACGTACGGTAACGCCGGTAGTGGCAGGAATGTGAACTGTTTGGAAATACGTACTGTCGGGATATGGGGAGAGGGTTAAGACGATTACTTACGTATTTGTTGACATTAACTTCGACGGTCAACATGGACACGGAGCATTTGATTTGTGTTGTGTAATGTTATCGTACGCAACCGATGATAACAAATACCCTGCGTACGACTTGCCGGCGCAAAACACAGTTCGAAAGAGGTTATGGTAGCACACAGACCGTACAGACCGCCATCTGTTGCTATGACGTTCAAGTTATACCGTACATGTTCTCAAGTTCAGATTGAAGAACGCTTTAAATAATAGGCAACTTCTCTAACATATAAGCTGAAACTCGCTTCAAATCGGTGACCCAACAACAGTGACGTCATGACACACTTTGAAATGAACACCCAGTATTTCTTTGTATTTCCTATGGAGCTGTTTTCCTTCGAGCGACTGCCGCTAGAGTGGTTAACGACGATCGTACGTCTTGAATAGTCGTTCAGGAAAAGGTTGAATATAATCGTCAGTCGCTAACGTTTATTGTGAGAAAGACGTGTATCATGGCTCCTTCGTTTTCTGACGCGGATGATGAAATTCTTCTCGAGGAAATGGTGAATCATCCCTCACTATGGCAGCTGTCACTTGCGTCCTACAAGGATCAAAGGGTCAAGGACAATATATGGGCTATGGGCTGAGTTTGTCAATAAAGTTGGAAAATTAAGTTATTAATTAAGTTATTTAAAATTTTTATATACGTAGTCTCTCTTCATTTTTGAGCTCAAGCAGACGGTGTTTTTTTTGGCTCTTTTCATCCCATACATATGGAGAAGTATTTCGTCGTCTTCCATCTCCTCAATCAAAAGTCATTTAAGTAATCTTTTACGTCTACTCATTTATCAGTCGGCGTACAGAGTCTTTTGACTTGGCTTGTGATGTTAACAGTACTTGACGGGACCATCCCTTCCGTACAGGGTTTGGAAGTTACGCTAAAGAATTACTTTCTACACGACGCGTGAAATATGCGTCATTTATGTCATAAATTTAAAAAAAAGGTAATACATTCAAAACTTGCTGTAATATATTGAATACTTATTTACTTACTTATAAATGACTTTTAAGGAACCCGGAGGTTCATTGCCGTCCTCACATAAGCTCGCCATCGGTCCCTATCCTGTGCAAGATTAATCCAGTCTCTATCATACCCCACCTCCCTCAAATATAAGTAGTTAAATTGTTACTAGACATCCCAGGCTATCAGCATGAACTACTTGCAGCAATTCATTCGAACTCATTCATTCATTCATTCATTCATTCATTCATTCATTCATTCATTCATTCATTCATTCATTCATTCATTCATTCACTGTGTTCTGCCCAAAGCCAGGTCTTTCACTGCAAACCCAGCATTCTCTAATCTTTCTAATTTTCTGCCTTCCTCTTTGTCTTCTCATATAATCCATATATATATTAATGTCGTCTATCATCTGATTTCTTCTGCCCCGAACTCTTCTCCCGTTCACCATTTCTTCCAGTGCATCTTTCAGTAGGCAGTTTCTTCTCAGTCAGTAACCCAACCAATTCCCTTTCCTCTTCCTGATCAGCTTTAGCATCATTCTTTCTTCACCCACTCTTTCCAACAAAGCTTCATTTCTTATTCTGTCTGTTAAGTTCATACGTTCCATTCTTCTCCATATCCTCATTTCAAATGCTTTTATTCGCTTCTTTTCACGTCGTCGTAATGTCCATACAATGTCACACTCCATACAAAACACATAACTAGTCTCTTCCTTAGTTCTTCCGCAGAAGATGCTCCTTTTTCTATTAAAATCTTCCTTGGCCATTACTTCCTGGCAGTAGCTCGTGTGGAAGTTGTTCTAACTCATCTAAATCACTATGGGAACTAACTATTGTCTTTCACAAATCCCCCCCAAGAAAGTCGCACGGTGTGAGATCGGGGCTTCTCAGTGGCCACCGTGCGAGAGCGCGGTTGTCGTTTGTTGCACGGCCAATCCAGCGCTGTCGAAGTGTTCGTCCAGATAATTTATAACACCCTGTTGGAAGATAAAGTTCCTCCCTTCCCTATGCAGTTGAAGCAGTTCCTCAACCTAGCAGCGCAAAATGTATATCGATATCACAGATAGCCATCTTATTTATTATGCTTGCACCGACGCAACAGTCAATACAGTAATACGAACATTGTGTCTTATCGAAACTTCTACAACTTCTTCAATCTAACAGCGCAAGATGCATGTCGATATCACACATAGTTTTTGTTTTATACAACTTTGAAAAAAAAAATATTTTCTTTGTACTAATCCGATATTTCATATTCATCATTTTCGAAATTTGACTAGTAGATACTGAATATGAAGAATATTTGAACAGTAGTTCAGGAGAAATCGCTGTACGAAGACTGACAGACAGATAGATAGGCTACAAACAGCATGACTGAAACCACTTTTTCCTTATGGAAGTTAAATGAAAACATATATTTCCTCCAAAACAACGAAACTACTTTTTGCAGCCTCACATTGCTTTCTCTTATGCTTCCTATATTTAGATAGTGAAATGAGTCAAATATTACAAGGTACACTAAAGTTTTAATTGTGCATTCGCTGAAAATTGTAGCATTAACATCTCAGCTTGTCAAGCTGTTAGCGTTTGACATTCGCTGTCTACAAAATAAAAGAAAGCTCTCGGCCTGCAACGTGTGCCGCGCTGGACGACCTTCTAAATCCCTGCACGGCTATTTATATCGTTCGGTGAGTTTCTAATTAAATCGACACATAGTGTTTTGTTGAAGCTAGATAATGTAGCTATTTACTGAAATTTGTTTTCATGAAAAAGAGTGCTTTTATAATGCGTGCTTCAAGGCGAACTTGCTGGAAGGTTTTTGTTCAGACGAGAGGCTTCTATTTGGGCGATTGTTCCGGGTCGAAGGGCCTTATTAAACTCGTGGATCTAACCGTTGCTTGCAAATTAATAGTTTGTAACTCAGCGTCTTTAATTTACATGATTATTCCAGTTTTCAGTAGCAGTAAGAGCACAGTAGGGCCTATGCATAATTGGAGTTGGCTAGCTTATTTGGTTTCACAAATCTGATTTTTTTTGTAATTACAGGAACGACTTTCTTTCGTAGATTTATAAATGAACTATTTACGTAACTGAGAATAATAAACCTATTTTTATTAGATTAAAATAAAATGAACTGCCCATAATTTTTTAATTTAAAATTTTGATCGTCGTCTTTTTTGTCGTAATTGACGTCATTGTCATCATCGCCATCGTCTTCCATACGGTATGTTCAATATCTACTTATATTTTTGGTTTACTGGCATGTAAAAGAACTCCTGCGGGACAAAATTCCGGCACATCCGGCGACGCTGATATAACCTCTGCAGTTGCGAGCGTCGTTAAATAAAACAACATAACTTATATTTTTGGAGAAGTACACCATTGCCAAAGGTGATGGCTCTTGCAGAATATTCCTTTGTTCGAAGTCACTTGTATACGCAGTAAATTTTTCCTGCCTTCCATATCTTGTTCTATAAACCTCTCCTTACGGACACCCCCAAGATATGAATACTCCTCATATACGGACAGATTTTTATGTCCCACTGAAATAATATAGAACTAATGATAAATTAAACTCTCGTTTACGGACACTCAGACACGAACACGGACAGCTGTTTCACAGCCCTAAAGCTTGCTTTACCTCCTGACTGCGGACAGAACTTGGATATCAAGACCTAATGTGTTACAAAAATGGAAAATTTAGTTTTGAGAACTGTACAGAAATTCCTTAACATGAAACATAACATAAGAGTCTCGTAGGCTACCACTAGCCCAGCCGGCTACCCCTTTGTTCCCTGGAAGCGGGTGGATAAACAAAGTCGTACAATTTAACCTGTCTGATGGGTCCAAGGTTTCCGCGATCGTGAAATTGTATTCGACACGTGATGGGGTTAGTAGGATTATTCTCTTCACTTCAATCAGTTGTTCTGTTTCGGGAGACATGGCACCTGAACGTAAAGGTTAACTTGAAAACTCTAAATTACAGTACTGCATAACTGTAGACCTAGAATAAAATTGCATGGCATAGTACTGTATTTTCCTTTTTCACTTTTATCTACTGTAGTTCAAAGTTACAAAGAATTTACTGTAGCACAGTATACTGTATTTAGAATTAAACTACACTAATACATTTCACTTAAAGCGTGAAGAGATATATAATGCATATTATAAATTTACTGTTAGATTGGGAGCCTCCCTCCCAATAAAGGACACCTCCCAGATGCGGACAGATTGTTAAGTCCCTTCGATGTCCGTAAATGAGAGGTTTCACTGTATACAAATTCATTTAATTTAATAGCAATTTCATCCCTCCCCTTCCGCAGAACTATTGCAGGCTCTCTTTGCATTTTTCTTTGTAAGTGAACAGGTTAAAAAAAGTTAACTTTCATTTTATTCACAAATATAATGCACCAGGGCCGATTGATGTCCGAATAAGGATTCAATTTGTTTCGCATTACTAACATTTTAGTACTATAAAAGTACCTTTTGGAGTGCTGTAACACAAAGACTCTAATGTTATGTTACCCTATATTTAATATAAGCTACATTTGTTAGTCACAAACTTCTCGTTTCCCTGTTTGCGTTTGTATTTGTCCTAGATTGAGAGTTGCCCAGCGCTCATACTCTAAATTGATAAACTGCTCCGTCGGGGCTTGCATGCATGAGGATACAGCGAAGCCACACCTAAGTTCTAAATAATGCATGCGCTTTGGCGTTTGCTAACATATGAAGTAGTTGTATCTCTGTTTCGTATTATAGAATGTCCGGATGCTTTAATTTAAATTTTAAACATCCCATCACACTGTAGCACTGTTAAGTATTGTGCACGAAGGTCAGTTGTAAACTTATCGGTCTGACTGTTGTCATATGACACGGCCCAGACTCTCTTGAGAGTTTCAGTGAAACTGTGGAGTATTTCACTATAACGACATAGGTGGTTCATCGCCGTCATAGCCGTGGCGATGATGATGATGGTGCTGGTACTGATGAGAATTAACTGAACTTCGAGAAGGATTTCCAGTCCCACCTAAGTAGTTTGCCATAGAACCGCCAGTTATTTCTCTGTGGGTAAAAATAACGAAACGTGCAGTTGACACACATTTTCAACTTGCAGGTCACAAACGAAAGGCATAGTAATGCAATAACAAGTCCGGTTCCTCTTCTGGAGGTTTGAGATATTGTAGCTTCCCTTGGTATTAGACGAAATTAAGTAACTACTTAATGTTAGGGTGAAAGCAACTCTTGCCAAGCCATTCCCGAACATTCTTTCTATTTTCTTTTGTAAAGCATTTTTCCTAACCGTAAAGATTCCTAATAATAATTTTTCGAAACGGTACTTTTCCTAAACATAAATATACATAATCTTAATTTCTAATGGTGCCCCTACCTCTTCGCCTTCTGGACGTACCCTCGCCTGTATAATATTAATTCCATTATTGTAAATACCTGGCAGAATAAATTTGGACATATCTTCAGGAACCAACATGGACTTTTATCAATAATTCTGGCTTTTCCCTAGTTTCGAATAAACTCGATTTTAACCTTCATCAAACTGCCCATGTTGATATGAATTGTAGGCAAGGAAAATTTGCCCTGTAAGTCTGATAGCATACTGCATCGCACAATTATCTCGGGACGAATATCCGATCCAGTATGCTGCAGCCTCACTGTCACATGTGACGGTCCGAGCAAATCCGTCCTGTCTGAAACAGAATGTCCGATCCAGTATGCTGCAGTCTCACTGTCACATGGGACGGTCCGAGCAAAGCCGTCCTGTCTGAAGCAGATTGTCCGATCCAGTATGCTGCAGCCTCACTGTCACATGGGACGGTCCGAGCAAAGCCGTCCTGTCTGAAGCAGAATGTCCGATCCAGTATGCTGCAGCCTCACTGTCACATGGGACGGTCCGAGCAAAGCCGTCCTGTCTGAACCAGAATATCCGATCCAGTATGCTGCAGCCTCACTGTCACATGGGACGGTCCGAGCAAAGCCGTTCTGTCTGAAGCAGAATATCCGATCCAGTATGCTGCAGCCTCACTGTCACATGGGACGGTCCGAACAAAGCCGTCCTGTCTGAAACAGAATGTCCGATCCAGTATGCTGCAGCCTCACTGTCACATGGGACGGTCCGAGCAAAGCCGTCCTGTCTGAAACAGAATATTCGATCCAGTATGCTGCAGCCTCACTGTCACATGGGACGGTCCGAGCAAAGCCGTACTGTCTGAAACAGAATATCCGATCCAGTATGCTGCAGCCTCACTGTCACATGGGACGGTCCGAGCAAAGCCGTCCTGTCTGAAGCAGAATATCCGATCCAGTATGCTGCAGCCTCACTGTCACATGGGACGGTCCGAGCAAAGCCGTCCTGTCTGAAACAAAATATCCGATCCAGTATGCTGCAACCTCACTGTCACATGGGACGGTCAGGGCAAAACCGTTCTGTCTGAAACAGAATATCCGATCCAGTATGCTGCAACCTCACTGTCACATGGGACGGTCGGAGCAAAGCCATCCTGCCTGAAAGAGAATATCCAATCCAGTATGCTCTAACCTCACTGTCACATGGGACGGTCCGAGCAAAACCGTCCTGTCCGAAACAGAATATCCGATCCAGTATGCTGCAACCTCACTGTCACATGGGACGGTCCGAGCAAAACCGTCCTTTCTGAAGCAGAATATCCGATCCAGTATGCTGCAACCTCACTGTCATATGAGACGGTGCGAGCAAAACCGTCCTGTCTGCAACAGAATATCCGATCCAGTATGCTGCAACCTCACTGTCATATGGGACGGTCCGAGCAAAACCGTCCTGTCCGAAACAGAATATCCGATCCAGTATGCTGAATATCAACCTCATGCTGTCACTGTCACATGGGACGGTCCGAGCAAAACCGTCCTGTCTGAAGCAGAATATCCGATCCAGTATGCTGCAACCTCACTGTCATATGGACGGTCCGAGCAAAACCGTCCTGTCCGAAACAGAATATCCGATCCAGTATGCTGCAACCTCACTGTCACATGGGACGGTCCGAGCAAAACCGTCCTGTCTGAAGCAGAATATCCGATCCAGTATGCTGCAACCTCACTGTCATATGGACGGTCCGAGCAAAACCGTCCTGTCCGAAACAGAATATCCGATCCAGTATGCTGCAACCTCACTGTCATATGGGACGGTCGAGCAAAACCATCCTGCAAAGAATATCCGATCCAGTATGCTGCAACCTCACTGTCATGCGGTCCGAGCAAAACCGTCCTGTCCGAAACAGAATATCCGATCCAGTATGCTGCAACCTCACTGTCACATGGGACGGTCCGAGCAAAACCGTCCTGTCTGAAGCAGAATATCCGATCCAGTATGCTGCAACCTCACTGTCATATGGACGGTCCGAGCAAAACCGTCCTGTCCGAAACAGAATATCCGATCCAGTATGCTGCAACCTCACTGTCACATGGGACGGTCCGAGCAAAATATCCGTCCTGTCTGCAACCTCACTGTCATATGGGACGGTATTCCTGTCTGAAGCAGAATATCCGATCCAGTATGCTGCAACCTCACTGTCATATGGACGGTCCGAGCAAAACCGTCCTGTCTGAAACAGAATATCCGATCCAGTATGCTGCAACCTCACTGTCACATGGGACGGTCCGAGCAAAACCGTCCTGTCTGAAGCAGAATATCCGATCCAGTATGCTGCAACCTCACTGTCATATGGACGGTCCGACGGTCCTGTCTGCAGAATATCCGATCCAGTATGCTGCAACCTCACTGTCAATGGGACGGTCCGAGAAAACCGTCCTGTCTGATATCCGATCCAGTATGCTGTCAATGGGACGGTCTCAAAACCGTCCTGTCCGTCAGAATATCCGATCCAGTATGCTGCAACCTCACTGGACGGCCCGAGCAAAACCGTCCTGTCTGAAGCAGAATATCCGATCCAGTATGCTGCAACCTCACTGTCATATGGGACGGTCCCGAGCAAAACCGTCCTGTCTGAAACAGAATATCCGATCCAGTATGCTGCAACCTCACTGTCACATGGGACGGTCCGAGCAAAACCGTCCTGTCAGAAGAAGAATATCCGATCCAGTATGCTGCAACCTCACTGTCATATGGGACGGTCCGAGTAAAACCGTCCTGTCCGAAACAGAATATCCGATCCAGTATGCTGCAACCTCACTGTCACATGGGACGGTCCGAGCAAAACCGTCCTGTCTGAAGAAGAATATCCGATCCAGTATGCTGCAACCTCACTGTCATATGGGACGGTCCGAGTAAAACCGTCCTGTCTGCAACAGAATATCCGATCCAGTATGCTGCAACCTCACTGTCACATGGGACGGTCCGAGCAAAACCGTCCTGTCTGTAGAAGAATATCCGATCCAGTATGCTGCAACCTCACTGTCATATGGACGGTCAGAGCAAAACCGTCCTGTCCGAAACAGAATATCCGATCCAGTATGCTGCAACCTCACTGTCACATGGGACGGTCCGAGCAAAACCGTCCTGTCTGAAGCAGAATATCCGATCCAGTATGCTGCAACCTCACTGTCATATGGGACGGTCCGAGCAAAACCGTCCTGTCCGAAACAGAATATCCGATCCAGTATGCTGCAACCTCACTGTCACATGGGACGGTCCGAGCAAAACCGTCCTGTCTGAAGAAGAATATCCGATCCAGTATGCTGCTGGCCTTACGACACAGCGTTTCTTGGCAGGTCGCGTATTCTCTAGGATGTGGAGACTTTTTTATGCCTTTTTACCTGGAAACCTTTAACGTCCTGACTAGTTACTGCAGTCGGTAGAGTACTGGCCTTCTATACCCGAGGTTGCAGGTTCGATCTCGGCCCAGGTCGATGGCATTTAAGTGTGCCCACGTCAGTAGATTTACTGGCATGAAAATGAACTTCCGCAGGTCAAAATTTCGGCACACCGGCGACGCTGATATAACCTCTGGGTAGGGCACGTAGCACAAATGCATACAGAGTGTTATATACAGTATATTCTTATATGAGGTCTCGCCATCCTCATTGAATAATCAATGTCTATAAGTAGCCATACTGTAAATATCTATTAATTTGAGAAAAATTCGTTCCGGCACCGGAAATCGAACCCGGGACCTCTCACCTGTGTGCTCTGAGCGCTCTTTTCATCTGAACCATACCGGCCGGCACCGTGGATCGTGTCCCGGTATGGCTCAGATGGAAAGAGCGCTCAGCGCACACAGGTGAGAGGTCCCGGGTTCGATTCCCGGTGCAGGAACGAATTTTTTTAAAATTAATAGATATAGTGTTAGTTGAAAGACCTGAGTGAAAAATACCTTTGGGGAGGCCGAGACGTAAATGCCTCTCATTAATATTAAAATTAAAATTAATTTGAGTGAGGTGGGATATGATGCTAGAGACTGGATTAATCTTGCTGAAGATTAGGACCGATGGTGACCTTAGGTGAGGGCGGAAATAAACCTCCGGTTTCTTTAAAAGCCATTTGGAAGTAAGAGGTATTAAATCACTACCCCTCCTCGTGTTGTAGAATATCAGGGAGAAGAATATAGCAACGTGAAATGAAATGAAACCCACAACTCCCGTTGCTCCCTGAATCTCGTACGGGATCTCGGCACGCAGTCCACACTCAATTCGGAAGTGGGCCCAACAGTTCGAGAGGAAATTCAAGATGCTCTCTTTCCCATGCGAGAGCAGGTTCTGTTGGTTCTCAGCGGATCGGTTCGCTTCGGGTTCTGGTTTCAGACACCCGATCCCCTGTGGTATCGTTTACCTGCAGCCTTCATTAGTAAATTGTGAGTCCGTGCCGGATTCGGTGCAGACCTTTGCAGGTCGGAAGTAAGTTAGCAAGCCTGACTTTGAACCTGGCTGGTTACTTTGGAGCGTTATGGTCTCTCTCGCCATCATTAAAGGCTACTGCACACCAGAGCGATGCCGGTGACGGGCACGGTGGCGATCAGTTGAAGAAAAATTCGGAAACGATGCGTCGATTATTTCAGAATCAAAGCTCCGCCTCCAATAAACCTCTAAGTCGAGAACAGATTCCTTTTTCTCTTAGACAATGTTCACCATCACCCACATCATGTCCTCAGGGTTGATGGGGTAAAAATTTATTGGAATCATCTCAGCCAACAGGCCAATCTCTTAAATTGAGACAGCTCAACCAGCGTTTAGTTTTCTGTGATTTTACTGAGGCGCTACGACAAATATAATGATCCCTACATCTTTCTGCACTTACATTTTGGCATTTTCTAAAATAAAACCTCTGAAAATGGGAGCATTGCCTTTCGCGTGTTGTTTTCAGTACTCCAGGGAAAGTTTATTCGGGTGTAACTCGCACAGCGTAAGGGCTCGGGTCCCTACTATTGCGAGGATTGCAGCAATCCCTACCCAGAGGTTTAACACCTTCGGCGAGGTTGTTCTGTGATGCTTCTTTATCCCTCCTCAGATGTAGCTGCTAGGTTACGTTCATTTTGGCTCTCTCCTTTCAAAATTCTCTAATGTTCTTTCAAATGGAACCGTGGAAAACTGAGTGAGACAAGTGGGCAACAGACTTGGAGCTCACATAAATTCTTCCTCTCAGCCCCAATTTCCTCTGCAAGGACGCTTTCTCGCGTACCTTTTAAATGTTCATTCATTCATTCATTCATTCATTCATTCATTCATTCATTCATTCATTCATACTGACACTGACAGCGATCAAACTCGACAGGCTTCATCTGATCGCTACCGCGAAGAAGATCGCTGCCTATCAGAAAGTGTCTATTACATTCAACAGAAAATATCTGACCGCCACCAGCACCGCGTCCGCTGTCGCTCTGTTGTGTCAAGGCTGGTTCAAAATAAACCGGGAACGGAAACGACAACGAGAACGGAAATATTGTTAAAATGAGTGTATTTAAATGTGAGCATTCACAACAGCTAATTGTGAATGCTTACATTTAAATACACTCATTTTAACAATATTTCCGTTCTCGTTCTCGTTGCCGTTTCCGTTCCAGGTTTATTGTGAACCAGCCTTTAGACTTAACCCAACGCGATTCAATATCGCCGATTCATTACGTCGCGTCGTCGACGCCCGACAATCTCTTTTATTCCAAGGCGTCGTCAAATTAAAAATTACTTTCTCATCTTGGACGAGGATATTGCGACTTTGATATATAGGGGCTAAGTGTCAAAATTCATGATTTCACAGGTAATAATTTTGAATAGATCCATGTGGCCTGCACAATGACTTTTAGAAGGGTCTATTGACTACCGAAAACCACAGTATCTTAGTACCAATTTATTCCAAGAGGTAGCGCTGGGTCTATATCCAGCAGCTCGTTCATTGGGTTCAAGAGCCAACGCTCACATGACTGCCATATTGTCGCCTCTCATCCCGTGACTATTAACGTCTTGTACAATATTGTGATTAGTGTTACAGGTATTGTTGTGTTACGTGATATTTTACTCTTGATAAGAAAATTCTAATCTCCTGAAATAGAGGAAAACGCTTTGAAAAAGGAGGAAGAGAGGTGAAGAAAGTTTGCGCACCTCAAAAAATGAGAAGAGAAATACGGGAAAAGAGAAAACGCCTAGATAATAGGGTACCATACATTCCAGAAGAAGCAAAACATTTTTACTTGCACATTATTAAAGTGCACGCTCCAGCTAAAGACCTCTAAAAGTACAGTTTTCCTAACCAACAAAAGTGACACTCAGTTAATCTACAGGGACATCATTTTATTTTTACTAACATTTTTAATGTTAACCTGGCTATACCTTTGGATCAACACCGTTTGCTACCCCTTCCACGACTGGAGTTCGATGATACTGGCGTAATATACAAACAAATCACTTTGCTAGGTATAGGAGGGAAGAAAAGTAGTTCATCCATTTACGTAAACTAGGAGATATCGCGCTTTTGAGTTTGATCATTTTCATTAGGTTTTTGTTTAATCAAAATACAGTACAGTATTAACAGTAAGTGTTTTTACTCACGGACTGAGCTGCCCATGTGGACGTGTTCATTATGCAGTGTATATTATACTGTCTACAGCACATTAGCGTACAATATAGAGAATGAAGTTAAATTGAAAAATAATCATAATATGGATATTTAAACACATTTTTAAAATGGTGGCCGTTCATTTCGATACAGGCTTCAGTTATAATGTGTATATTATCGCTATAGACTATTGTACCTAATCCCAATTAACAGTTTCGTTCTTCGTAGTAGTAACTCATGTTGAAATAATTCTGTACCGTCCACACCTGTGGAGTAACGGTTAGCAAGTCTGGCCGTGAAACCAGGTGGCCCGGGTTCGATTCTCGGTCGGAGCAAGTTACTTGATTGAGGTTTTTTCCTGGGTTTTCCCTCAACCCAATATGAGAAAATGCTGGGTAACTTTCGGTGTTGGACCCCGGACTCATTTCACCGGCACTATCACCTTCATCTCATTCAGACGCTAAATAACCTAAGCTGCTGATAAAGCGTCGTAAAATAACCTACTAAAATAAAGAAAAAATCTGTACCTACTCTATAAAAGAGTACCTTACGTACTGTAAATTCAATCTTCACTTCTGCTCGATCCGAAAAGATAAAATTACTCAGACATACTATCTACTGTCCGTCCAAGTGGTTATATCGTAGGGTCGTAGAAAGGGAAGAAATCACGTGACAGTTAATTACTTAAGGAGGCCCTTTTATTTAAGTTATTTTAAACGCTTGTATAATATTACGTAGACGTCCAATTCCTAACAGAAATTAATGTTTTCAGAAAAGAGCTAAGATAGCCCAGCTACTAGACTTAACAGAGGGGCGAACAGAAGAAGGTGGGGGAAACCGGGATGCGACATAGGGAAACGGACGACAGTACCCGTACGAAAATATGATTCAATATTGAAAGCTCTTTCGTCACTGGAAAACTTGAACATATTTCTGAAATGTACTATACTCAGTAACTCAGTACTGCTTACGCGCCCTCGGCTCTGTGTCGTGAACGGTTGGAAGTTTACTAGTAGAAGGGTTGGGAGTGAAGTACATTCCAAAACTCAGGTACAATAAAAATTGAAGTAAAAATAAAATGATGTCCCTGTACTTTCATTATATTTTCTTTATTGTTTCTTTAGCATATCTTTCAATGTAAATGTTTATGTGTTCTCATTGTGAAATGCCTTTAAAATGTTAGTTTTGTCCTATTTTTCAAGGTTAACATATATTCTAATGTGATGTCATGTTGAGTTTTTCTGAGTTGACACATAAACCCTTTTGCTACTCTCTTTTTACAAAAGACTTTCATAATTTGACAAATACTAATTTTGTAATGAATATGATATGAATATTCTTCAGACCTGTTTGTTACCTAGAACAGAAGTAATATCCTAAATAAATGTCTACATTTGGATTTCAAATGTTTTTTCTTTGTTTTCCACAAACTAGTACTGTGCACTTAGAACCTTAATTAATGCCAGTATTTTATCTACCGACTATTTCACCTTTAGTGGCTACTCTGTGGTGAAATACATGGTGTGAGATACGGTTTACAAATTTTACTGAACGCCATTTACTGCGGACAGGATTATTTCACGTGATGTGAAGACACGACATGTTTCTCTTCGACGAACCATCGCCTTTGGTAGGATTGAACCTGGGAACTCTTATGCAGTGGCCAGTATATTAACCGCTGTTTATGCAATCCACACTCTTCGGCACGGGCTTATTGATCCATCTCGAAGTCGGGTTTTATCCCTGATGTCGACTGGATTGTTGGACAGGATCGGAGGACGAGGGTTTTCCCCAGAGTTCTGCCGTTCCTCTCAACGTTAGAAATTTCATTTCAACAACACTTGCAGTCATACTTGAAGAAAATTTGTTTATGAATGAAGTGTACGAACTTGGTTGATGCCGGATGGCGATGACCAGCCATTTATTATGTTAAATTTTACCGTACCTGGTTAACATGTTTCGGCCTGCTATTGGCCTTCTTCAATTGCTTACGGCAGAAGATCTTATTACGTTGCCATTGCTTCAAAAGAGAATGAATAGAATTTGATTGGCAAAACTTGTTGATCATCCAACATATATATATATTTTTTTTCACGTTTTTGTGTTCATAGTATTGAACAAATTTACTACTTAACTCTGTCAAACTTTTCTCATAAAAATCATTGTAAGTATAAAGTTGACATTGAAATACTTTATAATACCAGGCGAAATGAGTTGCCTCTTATAATTAAACCAAGATACAAAACAAACTGTGGACAAATTAATTCTTCATATTATGAACCGAGATTGTAAAATCAGTTTATTGAAATAAATACCGAATTAGGTAACTTTCATAACATTTTCAGCAAGATAATTAAATATTATATTTCTTGAAATTGAAACTGTCCATTATCTAACTATTTAGGTATAGATATTTGTTTCTTTCCAATTAGAGTTTTCTCTCAATTTAAACTTAAAATTTTAATTCCATTATTTAATAGTAGTATATCTTAGGAGTCCCGCGCCGTCGCGTCGTGGTCTAAGGCATCCTGCCTAGGACTCACGTTACGGAATGCGCGCTGGTTCGAATCCCCATGGGGGAAGAAATTTTCTCATAAAATTTCGGTCAGTGTATGGTACCGGTGCCCATTCAGCATCGTGATACACATTGGGAGCTACGATAGGTAGCGAAAATCCGGTTTCGCAAACCAGCTATAATGGCTGGGGGGATCATCGTGCTAACCACATGATACCTCCATTCTGGTTGGATGATCGTCCATCTCTGCTTCGGCATGTGGACGTGAGGCCAGCAGTCGACTGGTCGGTCTTGGTCCTTCATGGACTGTAGCGCCATGGATTTACTTTTACTTTATACTTTAGGAAGTGGTCCAGAAAGTGTAACATAATGGGAATTCCAATGAACCAACAGTAATTTTACATCAAGTTCGTTTGCTGACGGCCAAGTCATAATTACTCAAGACATGGGTTATGTATCGAATATTAAGAGGAAACTAATGGTAGAGATGTAGGCTGATTATAAAATACTGTATAAGAAAACAGCATATTTAATCTTGAAGATGGAATATACTGTAGCTAGTATTGAAAAAGAGAAATGAAAATGGCGAATACATTTTTAGATCAATTTTAGAAGCTGATGTAATGAGTGTAGCTTCAAATTGGAAGAAGAATAAGTGAAAAAGGAACATAATTTGCATCTTGAATTCAGTTCTTTCAAGTAGAAACATTTTAAATAAAACAAAAATCCTTATTTGTAAGTCACTGGTACAAGTGTTACGTTATACGGAACAGAATCTTGGATATTAGATAGAATACACGAAAACAAATTATTGGCTACTTAAATGAACTTCTGAGAGAGATCAGCGAGAAAATCAAGTAGGGAAAAAATTATAAGTCAAAGAATTAGAGAAATTTTGGAGATAGAAAACAACGTAATTGAAGAAAGGAGATTAGAATATATTGGACACCTGAAGAGGATGAAAAATAGAAAAATACCGAAAATGATGCGGAGGTGAACTGCGGAGAAAAGGAGAAACAGAGGAAAACCAAGAGAGCAATGGATAGATGGCGTCAGAGGGAGTATGAATAGAAGATGCTGAGGGTAGACATTTGTGGAGGAGGAAAATTTCTTACACATCGTATGCTATATAAGTGGAACTACCCAAGCACGAGCATTTGCTCTTTCGGGTGGAAAGAATATTATTTAAATTATAGTCACGTCGCTGTTATTTCCGGAGTGACTCCTCCTCTTTTACGCTTTAGAAAGTGAAGGCTCTATAAAGTCTAGCTAGGTATTATCGTTCGCCATTTTTGTTCCTTCGTTGCTGAGCTACCAGACGAGGAATCTATTTGCCGCACCGTTAAACATTATCATGTCGTAGCTCCTATGATAATAAATCGACTCTCATAGGAGCTACGACATGATACTGTTTAACGGTGCAGCAAATAGCGTCCTCGTGTGCTTTCTTTTAACGCCAACGAAAGAACCAAAATGACGAGCGATTATATTAATTATTTATCGAGCCTTAGATAGTGCATCGGCAGCGAATGACATGACTCACACGTTTAAATGTAGCCGACCTGCAACGTGATTGGCTGCCGGAAATAAGAGCGACGCTACTTTAGTATATATAGCCTAATTTGTTATTTCAGTAAATTCAATTCATCGTAACCTCCCGAAAGAGAATACGAATTCGTTATCGCGAGTTGGTTTGGAAACTGCTCTTTGATCTCAGCGGCGGGCAAGTGGCAATAGAGAGGAGGAATTGCGGACTTTGCTGAGGTCTTCGGGAGCTGCATCGCTGCCTGCCACTCCGCACGGACTGTTACATTTTAATTTGTTGCAGTAAGAGCGCTCATGTGTTTTGTCCACTTTCATTCGACTCCGTTGCGCCACACAACCTGAACCTACATGAGATTAATATCGGCTTGTCCTGGTCTCCATTGCTTAATACAATGAGAGTTATTAAGAGCTGGTCACGTTGGCAGGGCTGCCAACTCTTGAAGACAAACCTGTACTTTACTCTATCCAGGTTGATCGTGGGGTAATGCTGTTATGACATATTGGAACTTCCGTATAGCTCCAGCAGTGCGTGATGAAGGAGCAGCTTAAGTGGAGACGTGGTGCAACGAAAACTGTGGCCCGTAATTACATTCTGCAGATTATTGTGGTGTACCCAAGTACATATGATATTTCCGCGCTTGTCATATTATGAAGGATGGGTGGGGCGAAGAGAAATTCTCTCCGGCACCGGGACTCGAGCCCGGGTTTTCAGCTCTACGTGCTGACGTTTTATCCACTAAGCCACACCGGATTCCAGTTCCGATGCCGGATTGAATCCTCTCAGTAGAGCTGAAAACCCAGGTTCGAATTTTTCTCCGCACGGAAATATCATATGTACTTCGGTGCACTACGATTATATGATATGCGCAAATAATCACATAGCGATTTAAGACGGCGCTCATTCCGTCGGATCCCGGCCACTTACTCACTCGTTATGAGTGCACCTCTGCACAAAGTGTGTTGGAAATTGTGCCACTGTATCTTCAGTATCTTCAGTGTTATACAGTCAGAGCACACAACATAGTGCAATTGACAAAGTCAGTAATAAAAGTAAACAACAAAACAATAAAATTAATTCAAAAACTATCAACAACGTTGACATTAAAAAACTCATTAATTTCATAAAATGGTTTGTTGATTAACCAACCAGAGACAAGTCTTTTAAAAGACTCCCTTTCCAGATTAAAAGATATCTCGGAAATTTACTTGCTATTTTTAACGACATAATAAAATAATTATTCATTGTTTTAGTTAGCCTATACTTAGGTATGTCAAAAAGGTCACGGTTTCTGGTGTTGTATATATGTACATCATTCCTATGTGTCAACATATGTGAATTTTCCTTGACGAAATTTAGGGCTTGATAAATATACAGTGATGTTACAGTCATAATTTTTTTCATTTATAAATAACGGTCTGCATTGTGCCTTAATTGATGAATTAGTTATAATTCTAGTAGTTTTTTTGTAACATAAGTAGCTTATTAATATGAGTACTATTGCCCCATAAAAGTAGTCCATACGAAAGTATACTACGAAAATAAGAAAAATAGACAACTCTAATGTAATTCTTCGGAACACACATTTTCAAATTTCGCAGAAGAAATATTACTCTTGACAATTTTTTACGAACTGAATCAACATGGTCTGCCCAAGTAAATGTGCTGTCCACAGTAATACCAAGAAGTTTAAAATTATTATTTTCCATGACTGCTCTACTAAACAACAAAGATGCTGTTTTACTTTCACATCTGTGACACAGTGTATGAGGGTTGGCCACTAAAGGGAAAACTGAGACGTGTAACTTAAAAACTGAGAGTATTCAATCCGGCATCGGAACTGGAATCCGGTGTGGCTTAGTGGATAAAGCGTCAGCACGTAAAGCCGAAAACCGAGGTTCGAGTCCGGGTGCCGGAGAGAATTTTTCTCCGCTCCACCCATCCTCCATCATACATTCTGCAGCACTATCACTGGCTCTTCGGGAATCCAAGTCTTTTCCCTTTAAACACGTGGCAGAGCAGAACTTCCGACCTTCTACTCCTGTAGCATCCGGCAATTTAGTCGTGCATTTACTCTTGTATACAACATGGGCTACATACACACAGACGTGAATCACTTGCGCCTCCTTCATTCGAAGTTATGCAATTCTGTTCATTAAATTCCGCAAACATAATATTCATAATAAATTGTGAAATGCGAAAGGCAATATGTGCCAGACACGGCAGTTCTGTTGTTTGAAAGCCTACATGCACTAATATTACGATTTCGGCTTTTAATTTCGCACCATGAGTGTTCTTCTAACGCGCGCGTGTTATTGTGGGAACCACGGAATATTGCATCAATTTATTGTTCTTCATTCTACGCAAATGTATATAACAAGTGTAAAACAAACAAGTAAAACAACTATAACAATATATTAAATTCCATTTTAGAAACTTTGGATCTCCTATTCCACTGCTAATTGGAATAGTATTCATTAAGTTGAAAGAAAATACATTGTTCAGCAAGAAAACATATCGAAGTAGAAAAACTGCGGAATGTGGAACAGTAATAAAATTAAATCGAAATATAGCGGTATATTATTTCAACAAGAGTAAAACAAATTGGCAGTTAACTCTCAATATGACTGTACATTATTTGAAGAAGAGGAGAACGAAGTGACAATGACTCATAACACGAGGGTACCTTATTTCAGCAAAGGTAAAACAAAGTAGCAATTAACTCAAAATATAATTGTACGTTATTTTAAAAAGAGTAGAACAAAATGAAAATTAACTCGAAATGTGACGATGCAAAGTTTGAACAAAATTAAAACAAATTGGCGATTAACTCGAAATGCGAGGGTACATTATTCGAACAAGAGTATAACGGGGTGTCATCTCGAAATATGAAGGTACCTTTTATTTTTAAATTAATAAAGCAAAACAAAGTGGTGATTAAGTAAAAATATGAGGGCATATTATTTTATCATTATAACGTCATTGAAATAAAAACGATGCGATATAAAATTAGTAAAATAAATGACATAATAAGATTAATGGTAATATGCGTTACAAGAGCGGTATGTTGAAGTTTTCATGTTCGAGGAAAAGTTTGAAAAAGCGAAACGTAGTTGAGCTTTTTTAATTTCCGAGAATTGAAAGAAAACATACCGCTCGTGTATTGTACATTATTTTGTGCGAAGATCGTTTATTACATACCTGAAAGAGGAATTTCTAATTAGTTGCAATGAAATCTCCATCTTGGTTTCTGTTCAATGACGGCAAATTTGCAAAGTAAAAATATCTATCTTCAACATTGTTGCTTTAAAATGTTTTCTGTGTTTACTATACTCCAGCAGGCCGTGAAATACGTCTGTCTTTTTTTTCCCCCAGTCTATGATGAGTCTGGAATCTTATTGATTTTTTCACGGCTTCCTTAATGTTACTTGCATCACGAATGCAGTAACTTTAGTGGAGTTGTAGAGTTTACTTAATTTTTTAAAATATTTAAAAACAATAATTAACAGTGCAATTTAGGTGAAATTGCAGTGGTAAGTTTCCAATGTATAATTATTACTATATTCAACGTCTCTAAAAATAATATGTTAAAAGCCTAAAGCACTAAAATCAATATGTCACTTAAGCGGTAAGAAGAGGGAAATTGTTATGTGTGTTAGGTTGGGAATACTGAATGTGTAATTTTAGACATTCCGCGGATTGGTTTTGTGCGGAAACCAAGCAAATACGCACGATCTGCAAATACTTTTGGATATCTCAGTAGTATGAAATGATTTTGCAAGAATGGTGAGGTTTATAGGAGGAATGAATTTGAAATTCATTATGTTAATAGGGACTAAGCTGCAGCAGAAGACCCAGTGACCTAATTAATTAAAAAATTAAACACTGGCCATAATGCTATCTGTGGATCTGTCAACGCTGTGCGTGATGGCCAACACACAACGCTGCAGGAAAACTAATTACTACTGGAATATTGTGGCTCACGGTCAGCCGCGCTGTTACCATGTCAGCTTTCTATCCAAGCGGAATTTTTAACGAGCGAGAGTGATGGTTCCTATAAGCTACTCCTATTTCCCCTGCCATCACTGCATGAATGCTAATTCAATACCATAACCCTACAGGACTAAACATAAATATTGATAAAATTCCATTCCATCCATATTTCACAATTAAAGACGTTTATAACTTAATCATAATATAATGATGCATAATTGAATGAAATTTGCACTGATGAGCTCAAAATATAACGTTATATAATTCCATGGCTCTAAACCTCTAGGTCTTATCAAAACTAAAATAGCCCAAAATGATAAACTCAAAATTTAACAGTATATTATTTGGAATTTTTAGAGCGAAATAGTGAGCACTCGAAACGAGGATTAATAATTGCTTCCTCGACTTTGCACGTAAGGACTTGGGACGCAAGAACAGAAAAAGTAGACCTATTTAAATTAGAAGTATTTTTTCTGCCAAATTGTAAGTGTAGCCGACAATTTTATTAGGTAGAGAACGAACACATTATACATGAGTATAATTTATTGCTCTAAATAAAATAATGTAATGCTGATGGCTTTTAAATAGGACAAGAATGAATTAGAATAAATTACCAAGGTTTCTTTAATCAGAGTTTTTCAATACTTCCATTCATATCTAGATACATTCCTATGTATAAATGTTTGGCAAGCGTTTATCAATTTTTAGTTCATTCATACTTGGATACTGTAATTCCGACTACAACGGCTTCTCTGTTCCGACATCGATATCCGTTATATAGGCCTAAATTTCCTAGGCTATGTGACTTAAGTGAATTTGTAAAATTATACAATTAAAATGTGCATCATTTACGTGGTATCGTCTATGGAAAACCTGGCGATTCCTTTTCAAAGCGCATAGAGCAGGCCTGCACAAGGTTTGAGCTCTCCGAGCCTGCTCACAGCTCATGAGCGGAATGCAGATATTAGCTGCGCTCTGTATAAGGGTGGACTGGAAGAAGGGGTGATCTCGTACAAAATATACACAAAAGGAAGTACTATTACGAGTGTTTATGAAATGAATTCCCGTTTAGTGTTTGAAAAACTACCTTGGACTATTATTAATTAATAAATAAATATTATTTTACAGAAATAATAGAAATTCTATAGTTACTTAAATGTACAATATCATTTTGTTATACTTTTATTTATCAGTACAACAAAACGGGGTTTTATGCTGTTGGCAGCTGAAAGGAACAGTAGCCTACTGATCGTAATGAAACATCAGTTACAGATGTTCGATGTCTGCCTTTATTAAAGTTGATTATAGAAAACAGTTGCTCACAAATATAAATGTTGAGCCAAACATAGCAATCATTTTCACAGCCAGCCTGTGTAGTCGTGGATATTATTGCTAATGTTTAGTCTTGTAAAACTCAACCAGGCTAGTAGTATTATTCAAAGGATCTTCAGCCCTTAATTCACATTGAAGATCAATAAGTTCGAGCTGTAAATCGTTAAATGTTAAATGTTATGTTCCGTCTTTTAGATTCCTCCATACTGTACTGTAGCAGTAGGTAAGCAACGTGAAACAGTTACTGAGAATAGGCCTACACACTGCACTCCACTAGATAACTGAGTGGTCGTTTCCCTCTCCTCTACCTATAGCAAGTCTATATCATTCTAACGTATCTTCCTCTTCGTTTCGGCGAGCGGTAAACACAGCTCTTTGAGCGCTGTTTGTGCAGATATGGCATAGAGAATAATCAGAAGCGTCACGGCGTGAAATTAATTTTCTCCTTCAGTGGCTAGAAGTAAATGTAGGTGATCCGCGCCTGGAGTAAGAAACGACGCAGTTGCCATTGACCAGTCCTATGCGTGATTTAGACTGAAATAAGGAGCAATTTGGACTAAATTCTATTTGTATGAGGTCCCACCCACACAGTGACGTGAGCCGCTCATGATTAACTTTCATCTGGTTCGCTCCTCGCTCTTTTGTCGCTGCGGCCTTTGAAGGCCACACTGTTTTCTCAAAGAAGCTAAGTTCCGTTGTCATCAAGAGTTAGTTTTTCTCGAATGTGATTTGAGACTCACATTTTCACGTTCTTCGACGAGCTGTGACAATTTTGGGTATTTGCACCATGCCACAGATGTGGAGAAAACAAACTTCTCGGAGGAAAGGTGCTCTGTCTGTATTTGCTGGATGCGTTTGAAAAGATGTTCTGATAGACAAGCTTAGCCAACTCGTCATATCATTTAAAACTTTAATTATTAGATGATTCACTCACTCACTCGTCCATATAACCGTTCACTCATTCATTCAATCATGCATTTATTCTTTTATAGATTCCTTTGTTATTATACTCATTCAATTATTAACTAACCAATTAATTCAGTAATTTATTTCTTTATGTAGTTATTCGTTAGTTTAATTAATCCATTCAATCACCTATTTCTTCATTGGTTCAATCATTCGCTTGTTAATTGGTTCGTTTCTCCATTTCTCTTTTCAGTCATTCAATCGTTATTTTATTTCTTCGTTTATTGATATACGATTAGTATAATTATATAATTTCTTCAGTAAAGTGGGTTATTTTACGACGCTTCATCAACATCTTAGGTTATTTAGCGTCTGAATGAGATGAAGGTAATAATGCCGGTGAAATGAGTCCGGGGTCCAGCACCGATAGTTATCCAGCATTTGCTCGTATTGGATTGAGGGAACATCCCAGAAAAACCTCAACCAGGTAGCTTGCTCCAACCGGAAATCGAACTCGGGCCACCTGCTTTCGCGGCCAGACGAGCTAACCGTTACTCCATTGGTGTATTTCTTCGTCCTTGATTGATTTGTGAACCTTAATTCAGTCACTACTTTGTTAACTCAATGAATTAATTATTTTATTCGTTAATTCATTCAACCTTCTAGCCATCCACTCACTCACTCACTCACTCACTCACTCACTCACTCACTCAGTCACTCACTCAGTCACTCACTCACTCACTCACTCACTCACTCACCATCCATCCATCCACCCACCCACCCACCCACCCACTCACTCACTCACTCTCTCCCTCTTTCATCCATCCATCCATCCACTCACTCACTCACTCACTCACTCACTCACTCACTCACTCACTCACTCACTCACCCACTCAGTCACCCATATTCATTCATTCATTCATTCATTCATTCATTCATTCATTCATTCATTCATTCATTCATTCATTCATTCATTCATTCATTCATTCATTCATCTCACCCACTCTGTCACTCACCTACTCACCCATTCATTCATTCATTCATTCATTCATTCATTCATTCATTCATTCATTCATTCCACTCATCCACTCAGTCACTCACCTACTCACTCCATCCATCCACCCACCCACCCACCCACTCACTCACCCATTCCGTCACTCACTTATTCATCCATTTATTTATTTATTCATTCATTCATTCATTCCACTCACCCACTCAGTCACTCACCTACTCATTCATTCATTCCACTCACTCACTCTGTCACTCACCTACTCACCCATTAATTCATTCATTCATCCACTCATCCACTCAGTCACTCACCTACTCACTCCGTCCGTCCATCCATCCATCCACCCCATCACTCACTCACTCACTCACTCACTCACTCACTCACTCAGTCAGTCACTTACCTATTCATTCATTCATTCATTCATTCATTCATTCATTCATTCATTCATTCATTCATTCATTCATTCATTCACTCATTCCACTCAATCACTCACCTACTCACCCATTCATTCATTCATTCATTCATTCATTCATTCATTCATTCATTCATTCATTCGACTCATCCACCCACCCACTCACTCACTCACTCACTCACGCACTCATCCACTCACTCACTCACTCACTCACTCACGCACTCATACACTCAGTCACTTACCTATTCATTCATTCATTCATTCATTCATTCATTCATTCATTCATTCATTCATTCATTCATTCATTCATTCATTCATTCATTCATTCACCTACTCACCCATTCATTCATTCATTCACCCACCTACTCACCCATTCATTCATTCATTCATTCACTCACCCACTCAGTCACTCACCTACTCACCCATTCATTCATTCATTCATTCATTCATTCATTCGACTCATCCACTCAGTCACTCACCTACTCCATCCATCCATCCATCCACTCACTCGCTCGCTCGACCGCCCGCCCGCACACTCACCCACTCAGCCAATAGCTAATAACTAATGAAAATATCACTGACTTCATCTTAATTCCAGTGCTTGACTAAGGCGACAAACATTGAAGACGGGGAAATCCGACGCTACAGAAAATACTCTTGTTGAATTTGAAGTCCTGCACTCGCTATACGTCTTGCCTCTCCGTACAATAAGTGAACATCATGAAGTTCATGAACAGAAATCCAAAAAGCTTTTCAAATATTCCACCTAACTGTGAGTGACTTACACGTAGGCCCACTGTCTGTGTAGTGCAGCAGATTCGTTGATACGCGGGCACTTCATGCGTTGAGTTTCGTAACCCTACATTCTTATTCACCTTTACAAATCATGTTCATGAAAGAAAGAAATTGAGAGTGATAATTTATTGTATGCTATTTTAGAGGTATTACATTTGTCAGCATTCAGATTGCGTCAGAATGCATATTGTTCTATTCAAAAAGGATTCCAATAATTACAAGTTGCAACAAATGTCTTTTTGTTAATTAAATATCATTTTACATTTTGTTATATGATTTGATTGTTGGCTTTTCTCTCCACCGTTGTGGTGTAGCGGTTAATATGTTTGACCGTGAAACGAGCGGGACCGAGTTGAAATCCTCTTTGAAACAAGTTACCTGGTTTTCCGAGGTTTTCCTTCCCAACCAATCGTGACAGAATTGCTGAATAACTTTCGGCATTGGAACTCGGACTCATTTCGCCTTCAACAATTTCAACTTCATCTATCACCTTTCAATAATTTAGGCTAACGGAGGATGCAACAGGATGACTCGCATACAGATGCCTTCAGTCTGAGGAAGCTGTAGAAGTCCCAGAGGGACGAGGAGGCTTTCGTAGCGGACTCCGTCGGACCTGTGTGTAGCTGAATCGATAGATGACACCAAATATTGAATCATGATTACTACAGGAATACGGTAGACTTACAATTATAGCAAGACATTGTTGTAATCATTTGTACAGTTGGATATTTTTGTATCACCTGCAGGATTTTGACAGATTACTGATTTTACATCCTGTGTGTATGAGCACATAAGGAAGTATGATGTTGACATTGAAACTGGATTAGTCATCGCCTTTCTTCATATGTTCTATATCACTAACAAAGAATGTACGCGAGCTCCCAGCTTCCGAAGTTAACTGCACTTCCGTAAGTCACAGAAAGTGTGAATGCAAGAACTCATGTCACGTAGTGAGTTTAGCATATTCGTGAGACCTACTACAATAGGCTGGGATTAGTACTCTATTAGTACTTTGCACCTGATGATTATGCAGTCCCTGCAAACGTAGATGTCGCATCTGTTGCCGGAACTATCCAGGAGTGTTCACCGTCATTACAAGAGTCATATAATATTTCGAAGCAGGCAAGCAGGCTGGCAGATGCCATGTTCTAAATTAGTTTTCTATATCAGAAAACACAAAAAACTTAATATCTCAATCACATAATTTGCAGCTAAACAGTGAACAGTTGAATGTGTGCTCACAGAAACGGGCTAACCATGATTAGGTAATAATAATAAAAAAAAGACTTTTATATGCATGTTAAAACAGAAGTATTACTGCAACAGAAATAATATCTTATTTATTTAATGGATTAAGGAGCCAATTTTCCTTCATTATTATCAAATTATTTTTAGTTCGTTTTTGCGAGCACCTATTAATTTAGGAGTATATTTATAGTCAAATTTAACTTTTAAAATTCAAATGATTTACATATGTACATAAACTTGTTCTGTAATTCATTCCCTCAACCACTTGTGCGACTTCTACATCTTAGCTTATAAAATAACCTCATTCAAATGTTAGTGACGGCCCATTTAGATTATCTTTCTCTACTCACGAACACAAATACCGCCACCGCAGGGATAAGGACAGAGTATAGTCGGATGTGTTTTAAGTGGTATCCCGCTGATGATCGAGGATGGTTTGTGATATCTTCTGATCATTAGGAACCTATCTTGAGTCTCCTCTGCTGTATTTCCAATATGGGAAAACTACCCAATTTGTTTGCCACTCATATTAACCTTATGTTCTACTGGTTGTATACTCAAAGAATGGTATAAATCAGCCGTGGCGAAAAGGTGACTCGCGAGCACATTGTGGCTCGCATTGGTAGCTATGTATTTCTCTTGCTTCCTGCCTTCCCCAACCCCCACCCTCTCACTCACTGGAGTCAAACTCCGTTCCATTTGTATTTGCCTCTGTCCTGCTAGTGGCGTATCGTCGCAATGTCTCTCTCGAAACCATGTACCTCTACAAAAACTAAAGTTTCAAGTAGGATGGGAGGACGCATTTTTTGCTGCCAATATGATGAGAATATTAAATGTATGATTTGTTCACAAGTATTACGAGGAAACGGTTGTATAACTTAAAACGGCATTATACTACATGTCACTTATGAAATATTAAAAGTGAAATATTAAAAAGTTAAGTGTTATTATTATTATTATTATTATTATTATTATTATTATTATTATCATCATCATCATCATTATCATCATCATCTCTGTACGTCGATCCTTTTTCGGCAGATGTACGAATAATGCGGTTAGATGATCAATTTGAACTCACAGATTTACAATGTGATGTTAAATGAAAGCTAGATGTAAGGACTTGACAAATGTTGAATTTTTCAAATCTTTGCCAAAAAATAAATATCTGTAGCTTCGTTCTTTCGCTTGCTCTATTGAAGCCATGTTCGCTATAACTTACGTTTGTGAAAAATTATTTTCAACAATGAAAATAGTAAAAACCAAATTTAGATCACGACTGACACGCAAATACCGTCGTGATCAACTACGACTGGCAGTAAGTGACATAATTCCTGATTTTGAAACTCTGTCGCAGAGACATTCTGAAGACAGTTAATTTTAGATTGTGATGTGTCCTATGTTTTCTTATTAATTTCTTTCTTGTTATTCGTACCTGTACTAAACATTAGTGTGTAACCTTATACTGTATAAAATATTTGAGTGCTTGATGTAAGGAAAATGAAAAACCGTTAAGAAGTCAGACAGTTGCTTCACTTCCTCTTCGGGTGTCCGCCTCCCTCCATAGGTGCTATGCACGTTGCACGTTACACAGTGGCTCGGCGCACGATCGCACTTTCGCCACGGCTGGTATAAATTCACAAAGACACAGAAGGTAATATGCAACAATCTAGTCGTTTTCTTTTTAGATAACTAACAGCGTGACCATTTTCAGTCAGGACAAGCGATTCTGAAAACTGAAAATCGTAACTTAGTACTCTGTCCCGCGGTTAAGTGTCCAGTAATGCATATTGGGGTCCCTGATTTGAGCCCTGCTCTGCGTAATACTCAAGGACGACTGAATGGCCTTGCCCCAATTAGTTCGTATATGGGATTGAATACCTGCGTAATTCGATATTGTCCGCTGATACGTCTCTCGTGCTCTTAACCCGGAAGGTAACGACTGCGTTCTTTTTCAAGGTACTGTGGGGCTAGCAACGCTATACCCCGCGGTGTGCCCTCAGATCCAAATGCTGTGACCTCAGCCGATCCCCTCCCCTGATAGGCTACTTCAGAATAACAGCAATGCACTTCAAGGATAAGTGTTGTGTTTCTTTATGAAATTGCCTGAGGTATGCGGCAATATTGTTTTTACACATAACTTGCTCACAGTCGAAAATTCATGCGAAAAATTTTCTCCAAGTTCTTATAAAACTTATAACAGTTTGAGTATGAATTTCCTTAGTCTCATGATCGTAATATTGAAATAAAGTAGTATTTAAAATACAGATTATGAAAAATGTTAGCGAATCATGTACTGAATTTTTAAGAGTGGTTCATAATATAAGATCCTTTACTTCTTTGTTGAGACAATATATTTTTGCTCAAAGCATTGCATTATAACACTCACAGGCATATATAATTATTTTTCTGCGATAGTGCGTAAAGTTGCATTTTACTCACTACTATCAGTGCGTAGAAGAAGTAAGTAATCACTTTACGCACTGCAATTCATTTTATGTATTGCTAAAGAAAATGCAATATTCAATATATAATATACTTCATTCAATGAGATCATGATCTCGATCTTTCATGACGTAAATATTATACGTAACGCAAATAAGTAACAAATTTAACTTTCATATTTACTATTTAGCCCGTATTATTCTGAAGTTACATATGTAGTATTCATTGCAGTAAGATGTAGATTTCAACTTTTCCTAACAGCTTTATTGATTATGGCCGGTTTAGACGGCCATGAAATCGTGATCATGAATAAAACAGGCTGCAATTCCATGGATACTTATATATTATTGGTTCTGAGTTTAGATGGCCGTAAAATCGTGATCTTATGAACTCTCCATCTTGAAATATTTATTTAATGCAATTTTGTAGACCTATTATCGTAGAAAAAAATTGTATGACACACAGTCGTTAAAACTTAACTGAAGAATATTGCTGGAGAATCTTTTAAATGTAGTGTAAATATTCGTAATTTAAATATGTATTTTATTAAATGAGGCTGGTTGAGTGGAAGAGAAGGCCTTATAGCCTTAACTCTGCCAGCGAAAATAAACATTCTATTCTATTCTATTCTATTCTATTATATTCTATTCTATTCGTAAATTTATCTTTTCAGCCCTCGTGTGTTTCTGAAACAAGGCGAAGGTACTCTATTAATGTCTAAAAGTAATAATGCACTTAACACATTTTACCTAAAAATTGTACGTAACCCTCCTGCTACCAAGAGTGGTAATGCGATTACACCACTGACGATTTTTGAATATTATTTTTATTTTTCTCCATATTTCTTTTTGAAATTCCATGTATTTGTCAGTTACATGTCTACTAACAAATTGAATTAACGATAACATAAATAATTACACTAATTTAAGATGTAATTCACATTATTTACGTGGGGTGTTGTTGTTATCCCCTTTCACATTTGTTTTACGGTTGGGAAAAACCTAGAAAAAAAAAACTACCAAATAATCAGCCCAAGCCGGAATCGAACCCACGCCCGGTCGAAAGGCACGCTCCTTAGCCGACTGAGCTACGCCGGTGGCGATTTATTATTTTCATATTTTTATTTATTTATTTTTAGGAATTAATTTTCATTTTGTTTTATTTTATTATAAACAAATGTTATTGAGTTCCTCATGGTTGTGTGTATGGTATTATAATATTTAATTTCCAGTAACTAACTGAAATGATTTTCAATTTGTGTTATAGTACTGTGACATTCATTGCTTCTAAATGTCTTTTCCACCATGTCAAAATTATGTCGCGTTAAGAAGTTCGTCTTGAAATGGAAGAGAGACAAATTTAAATTTACTGTATATGTTACCTTAGGATCACCAGTAACATTCTAAAGTTAATTAGGCCTAATTTTGGTGTACGTTTTCAACAAAATGGAACAGGACTTTTGAACGACCACCCTGCGTTTTTAAAAATAGGATGATTATTGTATATTTTTACATTTTTTGTAAGTGTATAATCAATAATACATAAAATGTTTATATTCCAAATGCTTAATGAAGATCGGTGTATGATTTTGACTGGGGTAATTATATTAACCCCCCTTGGTAGTAGTAAGTCTTGAAAAACCTTGGGAGCAGGAGGGTTAACACGTGTGTGTGCTAAGGCGTTGTTATAAAATATAAATTCTGTAGTGTAAATTAATATGTTTGTTACGTTAAATTTACCCAGTTGCAAATATTAAACTTTGTTTATTAGGTCCACTGCTTACAAACAAAAGTAGTTTAAAAAGTATGGGTTCTCCAGATAGACTTAGGGCCTAAGGAAAACCACAGGAAAATCTGCAGCAGGACGAATTAATGATGAGGCTTTCTACTACATCTGTAGCTCTTTAGAACAGACACTCAATGCATCACGTTTCTGAGTTGACTGAGAGTGGAATATTTAGGTGTAGGCGTAACAAGAGTTGGTTGGCAGCCATACTGTCTAAGCAGCGCACAACACACTCGCCAAGGTCTCTCGGATCATATTATGCGACACGGAAAAAGCATTTGCTCAGAATGCATCGAGAGCTCTGCGTCAACGCATCCCAAGTCGCCCTCGAGTATTGGCAAAGCTATGACATTAATGACACCAGTACCACAGAAAAAGTCCCGACGAAGTTCTCCATCCACAGCGACAAACCATCTGCAGAATGTTTTAATCGAGTACCGGTGTTAAATTTAACAACATTGAAAGCCGTGTGCCAGCGATAAGCTTTGGTCGCCATGTGAAAACACGATAACTTAATAAAATTTGTACCAAATTAGATAATTTCAAGAGTAGACTTGAACAGGTTTTGGTTGCAGTGTAAACAGTCAGAAAATTTCACCAAAACGACTTTTTGAAATAGTGGCTAACCGAAGTATTAGAGCTCTTCTTCATTAGGGTAGGTACATGTTGGAGCAACGATAAACGATAAGAGAAAGGATCTAGCGACGCTTTGGTATTATCAAAGAATCAAGTGTTCATATCGGAGCAACGAGGACGCGGGAAGCGAACATTTTGACTTATCAGTAGAAGATATTCTATGCATCCACTTAATGAAAGAATATATATACGAAATATCAGCTGCTAAGTTCAAGGTTAATATAACAAGTACGTACAAAATTAAACCCGTTTCTCATCCCAAAGATAGTATAAATTCGTTGTGTTGTGATTGGTTCTTGTGATCACATAACATATGACGAATAAATACATAACTGATCAATTTGTCAATATCTACAATAATTAATTTAATAAGCCGAAATAATAATAAATCGATTAATATTCGGATATATTGATAACCACCGGTCATTATACAGATTAATATTATCTTAATCAGAGATCATATGAACGACAAGAGCGAAGAAAATGGAACTTTGCTTTTTCGTCGCTTTTATCGTGTATCTTCGCTTTTATCGTTACTCCAATATGCACACCTCAATAACAATGCATGCTTCAATTCTCTCTGATATAGCATCGCTGCTTCTTTTATCGTGTATCGTCGCTTTTATCGTTACTCCAATATGCACACCTCAATAACAATGCATGCTTCAATTCTCTCTGATATAGCATCGCTGCTTCTTTTATCGTGTATCTTCGCTTTTATCGTTACTCCAATATGCACACCTGAATAACAATGCATGCTTCAATTCTCTCTGATATAGCATCGCTGCTTCTTTTATCGTGTATCTTCGCTTTTATCGTTACTCCAATATGCACACCTCAATAACAATGCATGCTTCAATTCTCTCTGATATAGCATCGCTGCTTCTTTTATCGTGTATCGTCGCTTTTATCGTTACTCCAATATGCACACCTCAATAACAATGCATGCTTCAATTCTCTCTGATATAGCATCGCTGCTTCTTTTATCGTGTATCTTCGCTTTTATCGTTACTCCAATATGCACACCTCAATAACAATACATGCTTCAATTCTCTCTGATATAGCATCGCTGCTTCTTTTATCGTGTATCTTCGCTTTTATCGTTACTCCAATATGCACACCTCAATAACAATGCATGCTTCAATTCTCTCTGATATAGCATCGCTGCTTCTTTTATCGTGTATCGTCGCTTTTATCGTTACTCCAATATGCACACCTCAATAACAATGCATGCTTCAATTCTCTCTGATATAGCATCGCTGCTTCTTTTATCGTGTATCTTCGCTTTTATCGTTACTCCAATATGCACACCTCAATAACAATGCATGCTTCAATTCTCTCTGATATAGCATCGCTGCTTCTTTTATCGTGTATCGTCGCTTTTATCGTTACTCCAATATGCACACCTCAATAACAATGCATGCTTCAATTCTCTCTGATATAGCATCGCTGCTTCTTTTATCGTGTATCGTCGCTTTTATCGTTACTCCAATATGCACACCTCAATAACAATGCATGCTTCAATTCTCTCTGATATAGCATCGCTGCTTCTTTTATCGTGTATCTTCGCTTTTATCGTTACTCCAATATGCACACCTCAATAACAATGCATGCTTCAATTCTCTCTGATATAGCATCGCTGCTTCTTTTATCGTTTATCGTCGCTCCAACGTGTACGTACCCTTAGTCGGCCTAGCCGAACAGATAGCGATATGAACTGTTAAAGCTGGTGCACAATAAACCGGGAACGAGAACCAGAACGAGAACAAGAAGCGGAGAACGTGAACGTGAAGATTTCTGATTCACAATAAACAGAGAACGGAAACGGCTGGTCTGTACATATCGATATGTAGTATGTCAATAACGATATGTAAAGTCGATATTACGCATTCGTATGTTATTTGCATATAATTGACCAATGACGTTCTCTCATGAGTAATGCAGGTTAACCAACTTCAAAATTTATGACACGGAATATTTAAGAAATTAATTCACGTGGTAATGTGGTCACATATGCACGTAGCATTATAGCGAAAGTGATTCTACTGAATTTCTGGATTAGTTACAAGGAATGGTTGAAGAAGAAATTGCTACAAAATATATGACTATCAAATAGCCTTTTAATGACTACAGAAAGAATCTAGTGGGCTGTAATCGGAAACGAGAACGACAAAATTAAAAGTTCTCCAACCTTCACGTTTTCGTTCCCGGCTCTTGCAAGCTTCTCAATAATTGTGAATGCTCACATTTAAATAGGCCTATATGTAATTCAAAAAAATTTCCGTTCTCGTTCTCGATTCCGTTCTCGGTTTATTGTGGAGCAGCCTTTACTGCTAAGTACCTAGGTTCAAGTTTATTTTTAGTGCGCTGTCGTACACAATTTGTGCAAAAATAAAAAATGCAACAGAATACGTGAAAGTAATAGCACAGTCTAGTATAAAGTCACGAAGCTCAATATGTAGGAAATATGCAACCGTGGATAGTTGCTAACCACTAGGATCGCTACTATCGCCCCATTACAGACAATGCGAAATAGTACCGGCACAGTCTATTGTTCCTTGTACCGTCAACAACTCAAGCTTCGTGACTGTACATACTAGACTGTGGTAATAGTCTAAGAGCGGGTGCACACAGAATCAGACGCGACATTTTGTCTGATGGTACTTGTCTCCCATTGATATCTTATGATGCGATGCACACAGAATTAGTGGCGGCTCGATGGTAGCGAACAGACATGAGGAGAAACATTGAATGACTGCTTGAAGTTGGTCGCCAGTAAACTGTCTCATAGCTGCAGGGTACTGCGCATGCGTTATTAGTCACGTCCACGATTGCACGATTACACTATCTACAAACACTATTGTTGTGTAGTGCACATTATTCATGATGGAGCTCGATGCGAATTTGTTTTAGTACAGGGACATCATTTTATTTTTACTTCAATTTTTATTGCACCTCAGATTTTAATGTGCTTCACCCCACCCCTTCTACTAGTAAACTTCCGCACATTCTCCACACAGAACCAAGGCCGCGTATCCAGTCAGAGTCGCCTTACGGTCACAATAAACAGGATTGAGTTAGTGAGTATAGTACATTCCAGAAATATGTTCCTTTTCCAGTGACGAAAAAGCTTTCAATATTGAATAATTTTTACGCACAGATAGCCTACTGTCGTCCGTTTGCCTACGTCGCATCGCGGTTTCCCCCACCAGCTTCTGCTCGCCCCTCTGTAAAGGGTAGTGACTGGGCTGTCTTAGAGCTTTTCTGAAAACATTAATTTCTGTTAGAAATTGGACGTCTACGTAATATTATACAACGGTTTAAAATAACTTAAATAAAAGGGCCTCGGTAAGTAATTAACTGTCATGTGATTTCCCCCCTTTCTACGACCCTGCGACATAACCACTTGGACGGACAGTAGATAGCATGTCTGAGTAATTTTATTTTCTCGGATCGGGCAGAAGTGAAGATTGAATTTACAGTACGTAAGGTACTCTTTTATAGAGTAGGTATAGAATTATTTCAACATGAGTTACTAGTACGAAGGATTTAATTGGTAATTGCAATTAGGTATAATAGTCTATAGTGCGATAATATGCACAAATGAACTGAAGCCTGTATCGAAATGAAAGGCCACCATTTTAAAAAATGTGTTTAAATATCCATATTTGGGTTATTTTTAAATTTAACTTCATTCTTTATATTGTACGCCAATGTGCTGTAGACAGTATAATATATTCTGCATAGTGAATACGTCCGTATCAGTTCATGAGTAAAAACACTTATTGTTAATACTGTACTGTATTTTGATTAAACAAAAACCTAATGAAAATTATCAAAATCAATATTGCAATATTTCCTAATTTACGTAAATGGATGAACTACTTTTCTTCCCTCCTATAGACCTACCTGGTAAAGTGATTTGTTCATATTTTGCAACAGATGATCGAACTCCAGTCGTGGAAGGGAGTAGCAAACGACGTTTCCGTTCGCAACCATTAATCCAAAGTTATAGCCAGGTTAATATTGGAAATGTTAGTAAAAATAAAACGATGTCCCTGTACAAGAAAGATACGTTCTGTACAATCTTTGAAACAATATAACGACAATAACGTGGTTTCTAAAAATGTGTGAGAAACTGAAAATGAGATGAAAGCACCAGGTGAAAAATAATTCTTAGGTCTAATGTCTACTTCTGTGTTCTATACTATCACTCATTACTGATATAATAATATGCCTATATTCTTCATTATTGTGGCTCGTGAAGTAGTCATAAACATACAAAACGACGTTTGTGCACTACATTAGTAGCATTAATGGGATAATGGGCCGCCAAGTCCAATCCATGTATCACAAAAAGCATTGTTATGGTGTACCAAGACATTGCAGTGTTTTGGTAGGCGATTTGTGGGCTGAGTTGTACTACTGTGTGAGAGCATATGTCCTGCGGGAAGTAATTTTATTATCGTATTCTTCCCTGCACATTTTCTCGCCCTGTTGCTAACGAACAATTGGTTTACAACATGTGGTTTAGCCTACAAACTCAAAATATTTCACATTTATCTCTCATCAGTAAAAACAGTTCGTCGGCTGAATTTATATTCACCCTATAGTCTGAACGCACTTCGACATTGGGATAATTTCTCCCGACTTCAACACTAATGGCGAAGAATTCCGTTACAGGGCTCCATCGTAACATTTGCAGGGACGGTCGAATCGGAGTGCTCGCCAGCCCATTCGTCCTAGAAATGTAATGATTTAGACCGCAACCACGAGCTTTCGGTCCAGACATTGACTCATCTCGTATCATTGATCCAGCTTCTCGTCAAGGTTAAGAATACTTAACATGCGGTTTTCTACAGCTGACTCAAACCCTGGGACAAATCTTATATTGGGGCGGAAATTTTCACGTCTTACCATAATCTTTCGAGTTAAGTAAGATGTCTATTTTCCCGATTGTCTCATTCAGATTTCTTTTATCTGCAAAGGAATTTGTGTTTCGATTGTCATATCATTGATCCAGCTTCTCGTCAAGGTTAAGAATACTTAACATGCGGTTTTGTACAGCTGACTCAAACCCTGGGACAAATCTTATATTGGGGCGGAAATTTTCACGTCTTACCATAATCTTTCGAGTTAAGTAAGATGTCTATTTTCCCGATTGTCTCATTCAGATTTCTTTTATCTGCAAAGGAATTTGTGTTTCGATTGTCAGAGCACTATTATCTTGTTGATAAGTAAGCAAAAATGAATGGGAATTCAACGCAGATTTCAAAAGAAAATTTAAGGTGAGATCGGAGGACAAATTTTTGAAAAAGAAAAATAATTTTGTTCTTCGTCCCAAATAACTACATAATTACGTAAATTGGTATAATATTTGTTTAAAAGTTTTAATTTTGATTGATCTTAAAAATTATTACGTAATATGTTTTTGTGTCAAACTCTTTTTCCCTACATAAACTGTTTTCGGTACTTGAAAATTTTATTTGTAAGACGAGAGAGTGGTATAACTTGATTTTTTTTTCAATTTGATGCTCATTTTCCATTTCTTTGTATGTAGAATTATCATTCTTGGAACAATTTAAATTCGAGACCAGTTAAAAAATTGGGGCCCAAATTAAAAAAAGTACCAGGGCACAGTAATTGACTACAGAAGATATATATCAGCCGTTTATTAAGATAAATTCAATACCATTTTGACATTTTACTCCTAAAAGCATATTCTTTAAAATGTCTGTAACATAATTTTAATATTTGCTTTCAAAATGTTAAGATAAAAAGTTTACACCTTAAGAATCAATTTTGGAGGTACTTTTATAGAAATATGGAAGGGTATGTTTCAAATGCAACAAAATAACAAATCTCTGTTACACAGAAAAGTTTCCTAATAGCTTAAAGAATGTGTGTTCCAAATATCATGCATGTAGCATTATTATTTCCGAAGAAATAAAGATATAAAAATTTTGTGTCAGAATAAAGTAACAAATTTACTAAAGTTTCGGGAAATTCCAGTGAAAGTTTTCTTTAAAATCTCTGTGCGCTAGAGCTTTGAAATGGCAGGTGAAAGGCCATAAAATGTGGATTAAATTTTATGTAAATTTTTTTTTTAAATATCTAAGAAACCATATTTTTCTTTTTGATAATTTACTGGTTTTCCACCATATTTAACCATACTTTCCACTTGAAAACCCTGTGCACCAGAGTTTAAAAATATCGTTGCAACAGCTGACAAGGGCATAAATGCGCGTTAAATTATATGTACTGTAATATATATATATATATATATATATATATATATATACATAGTATTATAAAGGGTGTAAATGATATTTTGTTATTGAAGTGTTGTATCAGTGAAGAATTATGTTGTGTCAGTGAAGTGTGTTGTGTAAGTGAAACGTGTTCCTGTCAGTGAAGCTTTATAGTTTATAGTGGCAGTGCAAAGTATTTGAACAGTGAAATGTTTTTGAAGTGTTAGTGAAATCAGGATAGAATCAGTGAAATGTGTAGTAGTTCCAGTGCAGTGAGTGAGTTGACAGCGAAATGAGCGTAATGTTGAAATTTTCTTGTGCAGATATGAACATATTATACTCGTGGGTTTTAGTTCGAACTTAGGTTTAAGATACAAATTAGATTTATTTTAAGTGTTATTTTAAGTGATCGTGCTTCATTTAATTTAGGATATTCCCTTATTATTATTATTATTATTATTATTATTATTATTATTATTATTATTATTATTATTATTATTATTATTATTATTATTATTATTATTATTAAATTATTGTTAGTATTAATAATTACTAGTATTATTAATTGTATTTTAATTAATAAGTTTATTATTGTCATTATTGAGAATAATTAGTTACCACTGCCACCGGGTATATACCCATTGCAGTGTGAATAAATACATACATACATATTTCACACATCCCAAAGTGCACTTTAAAGCTAAAACTTCTTTTTCTATTTCACTGGTTGATCACCATATTAAAACCACCCTCTCTCCTTAAAATTCCGTGTACTATTTGCAAGGAGTTCTCCTATTGATTTCTTTTTGTATTAAAGTTTTCTTTTCTTATTACTAGCCTATTTATATTTAATTAACTTTGGAATAAATCATTAACAGTATATTTGGAAAAGAAACATTATGACGGACAGTGGGGTATTTGGCCGATTTATGCGTCCGAAAATCGATTTTCTAAAACTCACTCTAGGTAGGAAAAAATACCACATGGGAAAGCTGAATAGACAGGGAACAATATAAACTATTCTATTACCACCGCTTGTCGCAAATCTTGAGGCCGTGTGACAGTCACACTTGAGCATCTCTTGTAGAGCACTTATCTTTTCTCGGCAGTGTTTCTGTAAGCTTACATTCTACAGTGAATAATTGGTGTATGGTTTGAAGTGAATAGTTACTGATTCTGATAAAGGTGGCAAGTTTGATTACATTTTAAATATGTTCATCGATATAACTATTTTGGCGAAGAGAAAGCAATGTGAAAAAAAAAAAATTTCATAATTTTCTTATACTATATATTTTTTGGCGCATAAAGAAAATGACGTCAACAAAATGATGATTTTTAACAATTGATAACATAAAGAAGTGGATATAATTTACTATTACTGTAACAGAATTTCTTAACTATGAACAAGTGGGGAGGGAAACACGGGAACACGCCGAAGGCGATGTATCTGATAATGGCTCATATATAGGCGTTTGAAGTAACATTTGTGTAATTTTCTTGAGATGGAGAACTACACTTTAACATGAAATGAGGTTCGTTATTTCTGTTTGTTTTTTTTTTCGTAATATTATACCGATTTAGTAATGATACAAACCCGAAGTAAATTTCTTGATATAATAAATAACGTGTGTACACCTGAAAACATCTCCACACTTTGGATTCTCTCGACCAGGTTACGTCCTTCCCTAGTGCTCGCACCATTCTACCACTCTTTCAATTATTTCATTTGTCCCGATCCCCTAGTGATATATTTATTTCAGTCCACTTTTTAAATAGACCATTATATATGACTAACATAGACTACCTTAAATAAACAATGTGAAACCACCCTAAGCGGGAACAATCTTTTTCTTGTTGCAGTCGTTACAGGCCCATAGTACATAACTTACATTACTGAAGAGGCCAGTGTAAATCAAAAACGCAATTTATTGCTTTCTAAGCAAAATGGAATATTTGTGCATTTGCTAGCCATCGAATTTTAAATTAATATTAGAATTTGTTTTCAAAATCACGAATCGCATCAGTGGCTCAGTGGAAGAGAATGTCTGATGGCCTTAATACCGTCAGAATAAATACGTAAACAAACAAACAAACAAACAAACAAACAAATAAACAAACAAACAAACGAGCGAACAAACAAACAAAAGTACGGACAAACAAACAATTGAGCGAACAGGCAAACAAACGAGCGAACAGACCAACAAACGAGCGAACAGACAAACAAACGAGCGAACAGACAAACAAACGAGCGAACAGACAAACAAACGAGCGAACAGACAAACAAACGAGCGATCAGACAAACAAACGAATGAACAAACAAAAGAACGAACAAACAGACAAACGAGCGAACAGACAAACAAACGAGTGAACAGACAAACAAACGAATGAACAAACAAAAGAACGAACAAACAGACAAACGAGCGAACAGACAAACAAACGAGTGAACAGACAAACAACGAGTGAACAGACAAACAAACTAGCTAACAGACAAACAAACGAGCGAACAGACAAACAAACGAGCGAGTAAATAAACAAACGAGCGAACAAACAAACAAAAGAACGAACATACAAAACAAACGAGCGAACAGACAAACAAAAGAACGAACGAACAAACGAGCGAACAAACAAACAAAAGAACGAACAAACAAACGAGCGAACAGACAAACGAGCGAGCAAACGAACAAACGAGCGGGCAAACGAACAACCGAGCGAACAAGCGAACAAACGAGCGAGCAAACAAGCTTGGAAGCAAACAAACAAACAAACAAACAAAAAGCGAACAAGCAAGCAAACAAACGAGTGAGCAAGCAAACAAACGAGCGAGCAAGCAAGTAAACGAGGTAACAAATAAATAAAGAAGTGACTAAGTAAGTAACTGAATAAGTAAATACATTATTTTTTTATTGTAAGATGATAGCTCCTTTAATTCCATGGTACTGTATGAAGGAACAGCTCTCTGCTTCCTGTGTTGTTTATGGAACTCTCTACGCATCCGATTTCCGACTCGACAGTTGTTTCAGGATATGCGTTAATTCTGAACGATCAGATAAACACGCCCATCACTGGAGCTTTGCCTCCTCCGCAGTAGACGGGTTCAAGGCGCATGAGTCCATTATGCTGAAGGTTGTCGAATTTTGCCTCGACATTACCTCAGCCTCGCCATGGACTCAGTGACAATACCGCTTGCTCTTAATCACAGTAATTAGGTAATCCGAGCGAGGTAACAATAGAGTGCTCGTATGGATATAGACGGTCAACGGGCGAACATGGAGCGCTCTGGTTTGACTGCCACTGAAATCGAGTCCGGTGCATTACATGAACAGTGGCCTTTGAACTTATATTTTGAGGTAAAAAGTGAAATAAAAATTTTGTTAATTTTGGGACATTGTTGTACTGTATTGTCTCAAGCGATAACCTTTCATTATCCTGAATATATGAAAGCCCATAATTTTTGTATACATGACTACTTATTACTTCCAACGACTAATTCAAACGCAGAGAAAATTGAGTGCCTCAATCTGAGAAATTATATAAGTCCGTTGTACCCTCATTCATGTTATTAGGAGATACTGGCAAAATATGTAGACAATTAAGCCGAAGTATGAATATATGACATCAATATTTCAATGTAAAGATATCCTCTATCCTAAACCATTTAGAACAGTTTCACATAGATATTTACAAAAGCAGTTTTTGGAGATTTGAATAGCTTCGCTCAGCGGTTCCCAAACTTTTATGGCTCGCGAATCCTTTCACAAAGATGTAATTTGAGCGAACCTCTTATTAATATAAATAATACGTAACAACCTTAAATTAACTTAGATTTGCTGTAGTTACGGTAAATAGGCCTACCTTAGGATTCCCCTCCAAAAACGACGCAACTATTGAAACTACACGAGGAAAACTAATTATACATATTTATTTTACATTCAAAACACCATCATGTCCCTCACGTGTTAGAACCAAGTGGATCCGTTACGGTCTCGTGCCACCACTTCCGTGGTCTTCCTAAATTTCTCCTTGCTCTTGGTACATAGGCAAGACTTTGTCCAGTCCATCTACCGGTAGTGTGATCCATCTATCAGGCGAGTACAAAGATACACGCAGCTATGCAATTGAATACTGATATGTGGTACAATTCGCAGTCTGTCCTGAAGAGCAGAATTATTTATTAACTTGTCTATTTAATTTCGGTTTTAATATTTTGTATTCTGCATACTAATGCGGATTTTTATAAAGTATGAAAACTTTACCATAATATTAAACCATTTGGTTTTAGTCGTTAATTGCATTCTACACATCGGAATCTTGAAAAATCTTTGTTCCATGCTATTATCAAAAATGACTTTGAATTAAAAATTTCGCCTGTTCCTAGTTATTAGCAAAATCCTCAGTCTAAATGGAAACTCAAAATCGTTAATTTTTGGGACCACTTGGGCCTTGTGTGTTATGTTCAATAACAAATAAATAAATAAATAAATAAGTAAATAAGTAAGTAAATAAGTAAATAAATAAATAAATAAGTAAATAAGTAAATAAATCAATAAATCAATAAATAAATCAATAAATAAAGATATAAAGCAGATACTTTATTCTCCATAAGCTTGGCTACTTATACAGACAAAACATAGTCATTATGCAAAGATAATGACACCAATGAATAGTTGACTATAATATAATACAATAATAATAATAATGATAATAGTAATAATAATAATAATAATAATAATAATAATAATAATTATTATTATTATTATTATTATTATTATTATTATTATTCTGGCGAAATTTGTATATTAAATAAACAAAATTCACGAAAACTTGAAGCAGCTCAGTTGCGTTTTTTAAGATCGTTATTGGGTATAACGAGATTGAACCATAAAAAAAATAGATATCCGAAAGAAGAAAAAAAAATTACAAGTTCCTTGTATAACCGAAGAAATTCAACAATATGAGCAACAGTTGAAGAACCATGTACAAAGAATGGAAAGGGAGAGACTTCCAAGATTAGCCTGAGTATATAGACCGAGAAGACACAGATATCAAGGAAGACCAAGACATCGATGGAGGGATCAAGGCCATTTTTCTTAGATTATCGTTACAGATCACATGGTCTAAAACGAAGAAGTTCATGATAATGATGATGATGATGATAAGAATAAATTCTGTACCTTTTATGCTTCTTTATTATAAACTGAAACGATTTGTAACTTTGTAAAATTACGCAACAGGGCGTACATGAAGCAGTAACAGTCTTACAGTGTATAGAAATAGTTTTCACGTCAAACTGTGATTGGACACCGGTCGAGTTTTTCCTTTGGGGTGTCGTGAAGGAAGCAATTTACAAGACAACAGTCAACGGTGAAGAAATGCTAGTACAGCTTATTAGGGCTGCAGCAGAGATCATTCAGACCAGTCCTGGAATTTTTTAGAGAATGTTTGAGTCCTTTTAGTTAATGGGGCTCAATTTGAACATTTATTAAAGCATGTTGTACACTTAGCGGCAAAAAGAATGGGCCGACTCTTGATCGATAGAAATGCTAAGTTCTATCGCGCGGTTCACTCGTGTAAACGTAACCCACTGCAAGGCATTGCTGTGGTGTCTCTTCATTGAAAGTCGTCCGTCTATAATGTGGTAAACCTTATGAGCAGTGTGTGGCCTGGTCGTAAGAAGTCTGACATCCGTGCCAGAGATTGTGAGTTCGCCTCCTGGTACGGTACAATTATTTTTTTTTATTTTAACTTTTACTTAATTTATTATTTTAAATGTGAAATGGCATTTGTTAACAAACTTCCTTATGCCTGCCTTGTAAAAATATTATTGGCCATCACCTGTGGGCTATTAATAGGTGAGACCTGGCCTGTATAAACAAAAATACTTGTTTCACATCCTAAAAAAACGGACGCATATCAAACACAAATAAATAATTAAATTAACAAAAACAAACAATTTGTTAATATATTAACAAAACAAGGCTGTGGTGGGGACTAGCACCTCGTCCACAAACCACCTGCGTCAACAACTGCCCTCATTCTGCGCGGCATGGAGTCCACAAGATTATGCAACAGGTCTAAATTCTTGGCCATCACCTCCCACGCATCTAGAACTCTGTCCCACAATTCCTCAGGTGTCCAAACGGGTGGTTGTTCTGCCAATTAGACTATAGGATCCTTTTGACTGCAGCCCACAAATTTTGAAACGGATTCATATCTGGTGAATTTGGAGGCCAGTCAACTGGGTCGACATCACGCCTCCTCGTAAACCATCTTTGAATCCGGTTGGCGGTGTGTATCGGATGATTATCCTGCTGGAAGAAAAGTGTTCCTTCTGGATATCGTTTTCGGGCGGAAGGGATCATTACATTTGCAAAAATGTGTTCGTAGACTTCTGCCGTAAACAGACCGTGAATGCGTTCTAGAAGTCCTGCCCCATCGCATGACATCCAACGCGAAGCGTACCGGTGGTCATTCATACAATAAACTAGGGCAGTACTATCATTGCTATTGGAAACAATTACGTCGTCGGAGAAAATGACATTTCTCCAATAAAAATCCTGTCTTTGAGTAGCATACACAGAATGTTACTGGAGACAATTACCTGGTCGGAGAAAATGACATTTCTCCAATCGAGTCCACACCTGTGGAGTAACGGTTAGCGCGTCTGGCCGCGAAACCAGGTGGCCCGGGTTCGATTCCCAGTCGGGGCAAGTTACCTGGTTGAGGCTTTTTCCGGGGTTTTTCCTCAACCCAATATGAACAAATGCTGGGTAACTTTCGGTGCTGGACCCCGGAGTCATTTCACCGGCATTATCACCTTCATCTCATTCAGACGCTAAATAACCTAAGCTGTTGATAAAGCGTCGTAAAATAACCTACAAAAAATTCTCCAATCGAAGTCCTGTCGGAGAGTAGCATACGCAGAATAACCTATGCGAACCAGGGCAATGAGTTATTGTTTCTGTGCCATCTTCAAGCGTAATGACGAGAAAACGTTATATTAACAGATAGCAGTATTGCTTGAAAGAGAGAGGGAGGTTTATTATTTATTAGAGTTTGAGCATATTCTAAGATATATCGCCACATAATTATAGCTTTGCGAGACATATGATGGCAAATTTGTAATAAAAAAAAAGAAGATTGGGGAGATTCGAACCTTGAGCTACTACTACTACTACTACTACTACTACTACTAACTTGTTCAATATACCAATGCCGTAACAACTTACGCTACTGCAACTGTTTATATCAGTTCGGCATAATACATGATTTTCCTGTTCATATTCGCTCCGGTCAATTTTGTATTTATCAATTTTATTATTATTTCACTCTTCAAGGGCCCTGATGTATCTAGAATCAACCCGCCATTCGATTTTAAGCCTCTTAAACAAAATTCAGCAAATTTAAATGGTTTAATTATGTGTTACCTAGTGAACTACGGCGTTGACGAGACGAGCATGTGCAATGTATGTCTCTGGAACTTAGAAATTGTCGGCCGGCCCATTCTTTTTACCGCTAAGTGTACATTAAATCCAAGCAGTGTGTAACAGTTTTCTTGACATTTGCCTCAACCATATTAACGTAACCTTAATGAAGCACCTGGGACAGCTCGTTCCTACTCTTAAAATGCATTGTTTACTGTTCTCTTTGTACCCGGAAAGATTTATGTGGGCCTATACGGCTTTACAGCACCCTGGATTTTGAAATCGTACAATCGTGGCTTCCACATCATGTGGTCCACAACTGAAAAAGTGAGGAAAAAAGCAAGAAATAATTTGCAACATTCCTGTACGGGTCCGCCATCTTCCCAAGTAATTGCCTAGGGATTTGCGATGGGCTCTGCTTGATGAGGCGAAAAGTCAACATTGCTATCGATCGCCGCACGCACGCTCGCACGCAGGCACGCACGTTGTTGCGAGTGGCGCAATGCTCGTATTTCACCCGATAGCAGTGTACCGTTGTCACGGGAATAGTAATACAGATGATGTTATTATCACCTTAATGGAAAATGAATGTTTTTATTGTACCAGCATGGTTCTCTGCACACTCGGCGAATTATTACGTTTCAAAATACAGAACTGCGTTGGGTCACAAATTTAATAATCCTTATATGAATAAGCATTAAAGCAGTGGGGAGCTAGGATTGGAGGGATTGCGGGCAACACGTTTTAGTAGTAGTAATAATAATAATAATACTACTACTACTACTACTACTACTACTACTACTACTACTAATAATAATAATAATAATAATAATAATAATAATAATAATAATAATAATGATTTATTTAACCTGGCAGAATTAAGGCCATACGGCCTTCTCTAACACTCAACCAGGAGTAAAACTGCGTTACAAGAAACACTACAAACTTACAAAGTACACTGCAATTTTACACACGAAACTGAATAAGATAATAATAATAAAATGTAAACAACAAGTGAAATCAGACATAATATATAACATACAGAAAAAAGGAAAAAAAAAACATAATAAAATGTGAACAGCAGGTCAAAATAAATGAGACATACAAAGTATAAAAAATAAGACAATTATTGATAATAATAACAATAATAATGATAATAATAATAATAATAACAGTAATAATAATAATAATAGTATTAAAATAGTGCAGTACAAAGCATACAATGAATACAGTCCACACCTGTGGAGTAACGGTCAGCGCGTCTGGCTGCGAAACCAGGTGGCTCGGGTTCGAATCCCGGTCGGGGCAAGTTACCTGGTTGAGGTTTTTCCGGGGTTTTCCCTCAACCCAATACGAACAAATTCTGTGTAAATTTCGGTGCTGGACCCCGGACTCATTTCACCGGCATTATCACCTTCATATCATTCAGACGCTAAATAACCTAGATGTTGATACAGCGTCGTAAAATAACCCAATAAAAATAAAAAACAATGAATACAATATCTTTAAGTACACACAGTAACGAAAATTATGATTATATATAGCTCAACTTATCACATTATAGATATACCATTATCGGAAAATATGAAAACAAAAATATAAAATAAGTTAAATATCACTAGAACATAAAAAATGTGAATACGTGGAAACATGCAATACAACACTTGTCATAATAGTAAGTTAGTTTGGCAACTCATAAGATAATTTTCTAACTTGGATTTGAAAGATTTCAATGTTCGGCAGCCCTTGACTTCAGGCGGCAGAGAGTTCCAGTGACGAGAGGTAGAAACAGTGAAAGATGAGGAATACAGAGATGATGTGTGAAGTGGAATTTCTAGCGTGTTATCGCGTTGTGATCGAGTATTAATATTATGATAGCGAGAGAGAGTATGAAAACGAGCGAATAAATAATAGGGGGATGAAGTGTGCATAATTCAATATAAGAGAGAAAGTGAGTGCAGATTTCTCCTCTCATGTAACCTAAGCCATGATAACTTCTCGAAAGAAGGTGAGATATGATCATAGTATCGAACATTACAAATGAAGCTGACGCACGCGTTATGAACACGCTGTAGTTTTTGAGCGGAATCAATCCTGAGATCACTGAACAAAACGTCGCCAGCTAGCCAGGTTCACTCCCCGGGTGCAAAAAACTGGACATTCATGGTGGACAAAAGGTAGATTGAGAAAGTTTGTATACGAATACGCCCATCATCTTTCTACAGACCGGGAAGTTTAAAAGTCCCGAAACATTGCCCGGCCAGCTGGTCCGCGACCGTCTTCCATATGCAGTCAGTCATGAACACGGTTGGGAAGTAACGCGTGAAAATAATTAATTTCTACACGAAATACGTAATTTGTCATGAATATAAAAAATAATAAATTCAAAACTTGCTGTAATACATTAAATAAAGTGTTAAATTGTTATTCAAGCTGCCAGCATGTATTACTTGCGAGTCATACTAACCCTTCAATACGTCTTTTCATTCCAAGGATAAGTCGACACCACACAGTTTCTACGTATTGTATAGCCGCTTGCAGCGCCAATACAGATCCCAGAATTAATTACTTATCACGAAAGGCTGCCGACGGTTTTAATCATTTTGTCATTATGTTTCTCATGGTTCTTACCGGCATCTTTTGTCTGTAGTTTTTGTCGAACTTCTTATATCATTATGGTAATGATTATAAATTTATTTAAGTTTCTCATTCATATGATTTATCATTAGTTGCAAATTAATATTTGCTAATACATCGTACTAAAGAAAATATATCAACGTTTTCGCTTATACGGCATCATCAGGTATTCAATTCAAATGTTATAACGATATCTAAAACGTAAGTCCAATATAGTTCACTGTGATAAACATAACAATAAATTAAAATGATTAAAATCATGAGTTATATGTAATGAGGGTCTAATATCGTTGTAAGAAATGTGTTCAATTTGACTGATTTGTATATGGTTTTGCTGACTTGTAAAAAATAAAATATAAATATATAATTTTGTGTTTGTTACATAGCACTATTAACATATAAAATTGATAAAATATAAAAGTTTGTACTTATGTATATGTGATATAGTAGACGTGAATTTTATGCAAGTATTGCTGATGCCGTTACTTCACACCTGTGGGGTAACGGTTATCGCGCGTCTAGCCGTAAAACCAGGTGGCCCGGGTTCGATTTCCGGTCGAAGAAAGTTAAGGCTGGTTCACAATAAACCGGAAACGAGAATCGGAACGAAAACGAAAACGGTAAAATTGTTAAAATGTGTACATTTAAATGTGAGCATTCACAATTAACGAAAAGCTTGCCGGAGCCCGGGATCGGGAACGGAGAGTTGGCCAAGTTTCAACTTTGGCGTTCACGTTTCCGATCACAGCCCACTAGATTCATTCTATTGCCATCTAAAAGCTATTTTGTCGTCGTATATTTTGTAGCAAGAAGACCGTGACATAAGCTATGCATTATTTTGTTCTGTGCTGTGCATCATGGAGCAAGTTTTATTTGATGAGATTCTAATATTGAGTGTTGAGGAAAATCCTCACGTTTACGATAAGTGGCGCGCCTCGTATAAAGATGATAAAATGAAGGAGAATACGTGGCTTTCAATAGCTGCATCTTTGAACACCGTAAGTGAATCATATTTTATTACTGTATTGGTTGTATTACACACTACATATTCATGCTTCAATTCAATAGCTACTGTTGTGTTCATTTTTGTTCTATTACAAATGTTTCTTCTCTAATTATTTTACGTTATGGTAGACTTAAAATAGGTTGTGATAATAAAGATGCATGGGCATATTTATAGTACCGTACCTAATGAAATGTTTCAGTTGAAATTTGGAAGTTAGTTAATCTGTGTTTATGTTGGCTGCCTTGTACTCATGAGAGAACGCCATTGGTCAATTATACACAAATAGCATCAGAATGAGTAATATCGACTTCACATATCGTTATTGACATGCATATCGATATGCATAGTCGTCTACTTTCTCGGTTTATTGTGAATCAAAAATTTTCATATTCACGTCCTCTGCTTCTCGTTTTCATTCTGGTTCTCGTTCCCGGTTTATTGTGAACCAGCCTTTACCTGGTTGAGGTTTTTTCCGGGGTTTTCACTCAACCCAATATAAGCAAATGCTGGGTAACTTTCGGTGTTGGACCCCGGACTCATTTCACCGGCATTATCACCTTCATCTCATTCAGCTGCTAAATAACCTAAGCTGTTGATAAAGCGTCGTAAAATAACCTATTAAAAATAAAAAAAAATCTATTGCGCTTCCCCGTCCTAATATCCAATCATTCCAATATTTTGATGTTCCTAATGAACCGAATCAAACTACGGATTGGGACAGTTGATAGCTCATCAAGTTTTGGAAAATGTCTTCCAAAGATGAGAGCTCTTTGATGGGCGAGTGAATTGCATCGCACAACAGAGCTACAGACTCCCTGTGAAAAAACGAGCACATACTGGGTTGACGTTATGTCCCATCCTGTGTTGGTGTTTCTTGAGGGCACAGTGTTCTGCAAGGAATGCGACTGGCCAGGGAAGATGTTTCTTAATCAGTTTTAACAAGTCACTTTACCTGCTTTTATCAAAATCTCTTATGAGGGCCTTGCAGTGTCTGCCGCCCTCACTTGAGTTACAGTAGTGTTTGTGTTTCTTGAGAGTCCAGTCCCTGATAACGTGCTTTAGTAGTAGTAGTAGTATTTATTTATTTAACATGGTAGAGATAAGGCCGTCAGGCCTTCTCTGCCCCTCTACCAGGAGATTCCAACTACAATATGAAGAATAAATTTAGTATTAGATTTACAGTTACAATTACAAATAACATTACAATATTAAATTTACAATTACAATTACAATAAAAATTAAAGTACGAAAAGATTACCTGACTAATGAAAGCTAGATAATTTATCAACAGTAATCTCACTAGACGTTTTGATTTATCTAGAGAAAATCAAAACTCGACTGGGATTTAATTGACTATTACACGATTAGAAGAAAGTATATAAAGATTAGAAGTAACGAAGTACTCCAATACAATAAAATATTAATTGACTTACGAAAATACAACTGTCTTCAAATGTATTATTGTACCATCTCAACATTACAAATATTACGCTAGATGCATGCTAGATGGCAGTAGTGTCTTTATACAGACACTGTAAAAATTACTATTCAATAAATCTTAATATTAAACAATCTCTGATACGTGACTATCCATAATATCATATAGCAGAAGTTCTTTTTATCCTCTCAGAGCAGGAGCTATAACATAACCTAATATACACAAGTGTTAGAAAAATTTTAATTAACGATGATGACATAAAAATAAACATGAATAATTTTAAAAGGAATAATTATTGAATGTACAATTTTCAAATTTGAATGTGGTTGGTGGTTCAATTGATGTTATATTGGACGTGTGCGTAATAGAAGTGGAACTCGTTGATTTAGGCCTACATGTTGTATTCAACTTATTCAGGATTTCCGAATGAATAATTTTAAAAGGAATAATTATTGAATGTACAATTTTCAAATTTGAATGTGGTTGGTGGTTCAATTGATGTTATATTGGACGTGTGCATAATAGAAATGGAACTCGTTGATTTAGGCCTACATGGTGTATTTAACTTATTCAGGATTTCCAAATGGTGCTCTTCATTTATTTTTAATCGGATTTCAGAAGTGCATAGGTATGATCAGTGATTTTTATTAATTATTGTTCTTGAATGCCAATGCGAGTCATATTTGAAACTGCTGTGCATCGACTGGAGTGGTTTGTAATTTTATATATATATATATATATATATATATATATATATATATATATATATATATTGACGTTCAGACCAGCGCAGTTTCAAATGTTGGCAAACAAAGAAACAAATGCTAGGGACGCGATAAAATTAAACAAATGCTAGGGATGCGATAAAATTGTGCGATAAGCAGCCATGATTTGTTGAAATACGTCCTTTCGTACCGTTTTATTGGTCAAAAGTAGTATGACGTAGTAAGAGTGTAATAGTCATAGAAAAACAAAGAGTATTTTATATTTACTGAATTACAAATTAAACCTAGAATAACAAAATTGTATAGTGATGAAATTATCGGATATTGAAATATTTTGTGATAGATTAAGGACACTATTTACAAGAAATCAATTACTGACCAACTGGTCTTAGAGATAGTTCTAACACAGGCTCAGGTCCCATGAACGGGATCTCGGCTCCCTCTTTGGCAGCCTCATCTGCTCTTTCATTACCCCGAATCACTGCAAGTCCCGGCATCCATTTAAGTTGAACTACCGGTATGTTATGCTCAGCAAGTGTCATGAGGAACTTGCGGCATTCCAAGATCAGTTTCGACTTAACCAAGGAGATTTCAAGTGCCGTAAGTGCCGAGTTCATAGATAGTACCGAAGAGTTCATAAGAGTTTATAATCAGTGATTTTGACGTTAGTAAGGTCCTATATTAAAAATAAAAGTTGAAGACGACATGTCGCACTCAGGAAGACCTTTGCATAACAAGTTTGACGAGCTTGGTTCTATTTCCACAAAACTTGAAAATAATAAGTGCGCAAAATAGACGTTTTCTGGCTCGATAATTAAAAACATAGCAACACAGCGTCTGCAAGCACGGAGTAGGATATGTAACTTATTAATTTACTTCCATGAAAGTAATTTATTACGCCAGGTATAAAATCGTGTAAAATATTAGCTTTTACGCGACGTAAATTATATGTAATTTACGTAAATATGTACCACGTAATTTACGCGGGCAACCCTGGTCGTGAGTGCGAGTTCTTCGGAGTAGGACAGTTGTGTTGTGCAATGAGAGAGGCATTTAGACCTAAATTTCCTAGTAGCGCACGAAGTCTTCTTTCTTTTCCTGTCAGTCTCATAACATCTTCTATTAATCTTATCTATTAAATTTAATATTGCTTTTCGTGTTTCGAAGTAGGCTGCCAGGAAGTTTATGTCTCAATGCTTGCCTTGTTCTGTCACACAAATTTCTACGCTTGATGTACGTCTTCAATATGAATATTCGACCACTCAGTGAATATCTCACGGCTGTACAACACTGCTGCCCTCTCTAATGAAATCTGACTCACGACTGACTGCAGGCGGGAAGAGCGCCGCGATTCAAGAAGGAAAATGCCAGCGATTGCATGGGACTCGGGCTACTGATCGGCAGATTAATATTTTGGGATTTTCAAACTACTGGACGGCAGATAAATAATTTGAAACTTTTAAACCACCGATCGGCAGAAGAATATTTTAGGACTTTCAAACTACCAATTGGCGTGCGGTAGCTTGACGTGAAGGGAAATACTGGGTGTTCATTTCAAAGTGTATCATGACGTCACTGTTGTGAGTCAGCCATTTGAAGCGAGTTTCATCTTTTATGTCAGAGAAGTTGCCCATTAATCAAGGCGTTCAATCTGAACTTGAGAACGTGTACGGTATAACTTGAACGTCGTAGCAACAGATGGCGGTCTGTACAGTCTGTGTGCAACCATAACCTCTTTCGAACTGTGTTTTGCTCGGGCAAGTCGTACGCAGGGTATTTGTTATCATCGGTTGCGTACGGCAGCATTCCACAACATAAATCAAATGCTCCGTGTCCATGTTGACAGTCGAAGTTAATGTCAACAAATACGTAAGTAATTGTCTTAAGCCTCTCCCCATATCCCGACAGTAAGAAAAGAACTCACCCCAGTACGTGTTTCCAAACAGTTGACATTCCTGCCACTACTGGAGTTAGCTTACGTATCGGTAAGTACTCTTCAGAATGAACACCGTACTTGCTAGGCAACTTCTCTGGCACATAGGTAATACGCCTCTGCGGAAGTGTAGGAAGAGTGAATTGTCTAGGCTCATCGGCTAGCCACATGACGTCATACAGCGAGCCATGACACACTTTGAACTGAACACGCAGTGGTGTCAGTATGTATGCCATTGCTTCGATGCCTGTTGCCGACATAATATTAAAATGGATTTGACGGAGGTAGGATATGATGCTAGGGATTCGATTAATCTTGCTCAGGATGGGGACCGTTGGCGGATTTATGTGAGGGCGGAGATGAACCTACGGGTTCCTTAAAAGCCATTTGTATGTATGGTGTAAGTATAACACTACGGCATATTTGTGTATGTATGCGCGTATGTAGTTACATAGGTAAGTACGTACGTACGTACTTCAGATTCTTTAACTTCTTCTTGCAATACAAGCACTAAAATTGATTAAATAAATAAGAACGGGAAATATGTCGATGCATAATCTATCTCTGGCGTCTCAGTATCTTGTGGCAGACAGTCTTGCAGTCTTTGAGTTACCTACAGGAATGTGTAATGGATGACGTTCAATCCATCATTGTCAGCTTTAATTAAATTCTGCACCCAGATAATGCCTTGACCACACACCACACTGGGGCTTGTTCCCTCGTTACAAGCTGCGAGGCTGGAACAAGACTTTTGTTGCCGTGTGAAACTGTTCAAACCACGTGCATGCAGCCTATTGATACTAATTAATTATGCCGCCGCGTTTTTCACTCTATAGTATGGAAATAAGGAGCTCAGCTCGCCTTACATAATCGCAATTCTGTTTTTAATCTGTCTTTTCAATTAAAAGTTATTTCAAACCGCGAACTCCTTCCACACACGTCTGGATGTAATGGGACTAAGAAGAAGAAAATTTTCCTAAGAACCTTATTCTCAAACACCCTTAATCTCTGTTCCTCTCTCAAAGTGAGAGTCCAAGTTTCACAACCATACAAAACAACCGGTAATATAACTGTTCTATAAATTGAAACTTTCAGATTTCTTGACAGCAGACTACTGGGTGTTCAGTTCAAAGTGTGTCATGGCTCGCTGTATGCCGTCATGTGGCTAGCCGATGAGCCTAGAGAATTCAATCTTCCTACACTTCCGCCGAGGTGTATAACCTATGAGGTAGAGAAGTTGCCTAGCAAGTACGGCGTTCATTCTGAAGAGTACGTACCTATACGTACGGTAACGCCGGTAGTGGCAGGAATGTGAACTGTTCGGAAATACGTACTGTCGGGATATGGGGAGAGGGTTAAGACGATTACTTACGTATTTGTTGACATTAACTTCGACGGTCCACAGGGACACGGAGCATTTGATTTGTGTTGTGGAATGTTACCGTACGCAACCGATGATAACAAATACCCTGCGTACGACTTGCCGGCGCAAAACACAGATCGAAAGAGGTTATGGTAGCACACAGACAGTACAGACCGCCATCTGTTGCTACGACGTTCAAGTTATACCGTACACGTTCTCAAGTTCAGATTGAAGAACGCCTTAAATAATAGGCAACTTCTATAACATATAAGCTGAAACTCGCTTCAAATCGGTGACCCAACAGTGACGTCATGACACACTTTGAAATGAACATCCAGTAGATGACAAAATTTATTTATTCATTTATTTAGTCATTTATTTATTTATTTATTCTGGTGTAGTTAAGGCCATCAGGCCTTCTCTTCCACAACACCAGGAATACAAATTCAATAATAGAAATAAACAGAAAAAAATACACTATATACAAAATAGAGCTACACAAAAAATAAAGCGAGAGAGAGAAAAAAAACAATATAAACAAAGTAAAGCCACACAAAAATTTACACAGGTTGCAATCACACAAACTTTAAATGAGTGATTAAGTATCATAATTAATTGCATCCTAACTAATTAACAAACATAAACAAGAAACTTGCAATTTTAATCTTGATTAAAAAAGAAAAAAAACACAAATCAATACTTCTAGCAATACCTAGAAACATTAACTAAGACAACATTTTCCAATTTAATTTTGAATTGTGATAAAGTCCGGCAGTCCCTGACGTCATTAGGTAACGAATTCCAGAGGCGAGATATTTCTACAGTATAGGAAGATGAGTATAAAGACGTTCTATGATGAGGGATAGAAAGAAGTGCTTGATGTCGGTTTCGAAGAGTTGTAAAAAATTGAAAGCGCGTTAACAGATAATTCGGAGTAGAAGCATGCATGATTCTAGACAGAAGAGACAGTGAATGTATTGTTCTTCCCAACCGAATAATAAAACATATTTCCCATATTTATTCTGGGTTTAATTTCCTCCCGAGTGTCATTTCTATTTGTTACTGTTGCTCCAAGATATTTGAATTTTTCCACCTCTTCGAAGGATAAATCTCCAATTTTTATAGTTCCATCTCGTACAATATTCAGGTCACGACACATAATCATATACTTTGTCTTTTCGGGATTTACTTCCAAAACTATCTCTTTAGTTGCTTCAAGTAAAATTCCCGTGTTTTCCCTAATCGTTTGTGGACTTTCTCCTAACATATTCACGCCATCCGCATAGACACGTTCAATTCCAAACTCTCTCTGTTATCCTGGACTTTCCTAATGGCATATTCTAGAGCGAAGTTAAAAAGAAAAATGTGATAGTGCATTTCCTTGCTTTAGCCCGCAATGAATTGGAAAAGTATCAGATAGAAACTGGGCTATACGGACTCTGCTGTAAGTTTCACTAAGACACATTTTAATTAATCGAACTAGTTTCTTGGGAATACCAAATTCAATAAGAATATTATATAAAACTTCTGTCTTAACCGAGTCATATGCCTTTTTGAAATCTATGAATAACTGATGTACTGTACTCTTATACTCCAATATCTGATGTGTTGAGGTCCTACCCTGTATAATCTGTCATCTTGTCAATCGGGGCCTGAATCCACTGCTGGGACATTCCGTGTTCACTGTGCGAGCTGGCAAACACGAATAATTATCTTCATTAAGGGAATCCTACAGAAAAGGGAGTAATTAAATAGACAATAAGGTAATGGGCCTTCCTGACATCGGGTTAGGGTTGGCGGGGGATGATTAATTGCTCTGTAGTTCCGTCGCGGTGTTGGGTGACACGCACGAGCCACTTGCCCGCAGTGCCCTCTGCCACAGTCCAAGTCCGCTGAGAGATTTCAAAGATTCTTCAACAGTAATATTATTCAGGACGAACGTTCTAAGGGTCATTTCAAATGCTGAAATTTTGATAAAATATTCCATGTTTCTGAAGTTGACTTAACTCCGTTATCTATAAATGTAACATATCGATGTGTTTAGGCAAAAGGGGCTTCTCCCACAAAAGAAAGATTTTTCAGGAACAACACAAATTAAATTTAACACATTGTTGCTGTTATTACTACTACTACTACTACTACTACTACTACTACTACTACTACTACTACTACTACTACTACTACTACTACTACTTACTACTACTATTATTAGTTACTTAATATGAACTATTGTAAGTATAATTGTTAAAACCATATCTTCATATATTGTGATTAACTTTGAACTAATTACACTAATTACGACAAAAAAAATAATTTAAAAGAATGAGGGTGAAGCCCTTTTACCTAAACACCATTGATATACAGGGTGTATCTAAATTGGTGTCAAATATTTCGGGGACGTGTTCCTAACGTCAAAACAATTTAAAAAGTTAATAAGAACATGGGTCTGAAAACCATTCGTTAGGGAGTTATTAAAAGATTTGTCCTTTCATTGAGCGCTGATTGAGGTTTTTTGTTTGTTTGTATTTTGTAGAGCAAAGAAATCAGAAGAACATGTATTCTGTGAGTGAACAGAACGAAATGATTTGCATCATTTAATTGATGATGTGCTTCTGGACGTCATCCAATGAATGTGTTTTAACACGATGCTGCTCCAGCTCATTTCAGTCTGATAGTTTGTAATTTTTTTAATGATCGATTTCCCCAAAGATGTATTGGTCGAAGGGGATTCATTGCATGGCCTGCTCGATCGCCTGATTTGAATCCAATGGATTTCTTCGTCTGGGGACATTTAAAGTCCCTGGTTTATGCGACTCCTGTACTTAATATTGATATTCTGAGAGCGTATCCAAACTGGATTTCACGAAATACGAAACACTCCAGGAATTTTCAGCAGAGTAGGCCTACGCCAGAGAATGTAACCGCACGTTTAGGGGACACATCGAAGCAGGAGGAAGCCACTCCGAGCAATTTTTGTAACATTAAATTTTGTCTTGTAACTCTGAAAAAAATTATTTTGAGACCAATGTTCATATGAACCTTTTGTAATGTTTTTGTGTTACGAACACGTCCCCGAAATATTTGACACCAAATTAGATACACCCTGTATAAATTATGTAATATGTGTATGTTTTTTATTATTAACTGCATGTCCCATTAAATAGTGATACTACATGCTTTGTAATTTCAGTACATCAGTTTGCAGTATCTAACATATTTACAAAATATCAGAATTAAAAAAAATATGAATTTCTGAATATTCTACTGAAGGAAAAGTGATGTGTCACAGAAAAATAGAATAAAAACTGAAAGATGGGAGGAATGATGGCCTGAAGACTCCCACAAAGTGTGGGTTAACATGTCTGAACTTGGAACGAGAGGGCCCGGGTTCAAAATCTGGTTGGGCCAAGTTACGAGATTTAGGTTTTCTCTCAACTAAATCAAGCTTTCGGCGTTGGACCTTGCATCCATTTCGCCATAATAACTACATTTCCCCTCTTCATCATCATCATCATCATCTCCGTTTCTTTCCCATTTTTCGGGCTTGCTCCGCTGCAGAGTCGGCTGCGGACCACTACCGAACTTAGATCTCGTGGTATGTGGTCATTAGTTGCTGGTGGTAGTGTTATGTACCGCGGGGCTCATTGTAACTCGTGGGAGCGTGGTTGAAGGACCGCGTTGATGCCTATGCGCAAAGGTAAAAGGATTCTGCAGGCTGTAAGGGAGTTTTCGCTGGCGACCCGCAGAGTAATGTGTACCGCGGGGGGGATCTTAGCGCATGCACATTATTTCATCCCAGATATAAATTCAATTCTATTTATTATGCCATTATACATACAGTATTACATTTCGTCACAGATACATTGAAAAACATATAATACATTTGAAGAACATATAATACATTTCAAAAACATAACTATAGTTGAAACGATAAAATATAATTAAAACAATGAGAACACAAATATTTATAAACTATAAAAATCAATAAAAACACTTCGCACCTAATGTATTAATTGTAACTAAATGTAATTAAATGTAAGGGAAGTCGGGGGAATATGGGCACCTTAGTACTATTTCGGGTGCAATATCTCTCTGGCTTTTCTAATACATAATTTTATAGCTTGGATATGTTTCTTAACTATTTAGCTATATTATATAAGAATCCTGACTGCATACTCCTAAATGTATACAAGTAAAACTGGAAAATGCAAGTTAATATGTTTTGCTCATATTCCCCCGAGTGTGGGGGTAAAGTGGGCATTAATGATATGAATCATATTCAACTGAAAGAAGTGAAAAAGCACTTAAAATACTTGAAAATATATCTGTATTAACTATATTATATATCGTATATGCAATTTGTGATGGTTATTGCGTAACGCCTTTGGCAGATGATGTGACTCTTTGGCGATGAATGACGTTTGGAGATTCTAATAAATTTGAATCAGTTGAAGGAGTTGTATGAATTGTAGGTTTGTCACCTGACGCTTCAGTGCCAATGTAAAGCATAATCAGGAATGACACTCATGTGCAGTGGAAAAGGGCCTGAAGCTCGGAAGGCATTTACAGCCAGACATACATTGACACATCTGTTTCATGCTTCTTTGACAATGAAAGCAAACTCGACCTTCGTAAAATGTCTCCTATGTTGCCTGAAGAAAGCTGTAGCGCTACTGTTTTAAGCTTTCTTCAGGGGACCAAACAGACCACTATCTGCTGAATGAAGCCAGGCTGTGATGTGTGGAGGAAGACAAAACATGCATAATCCATTTTCTACCGCAAAGTTAAGAGTGTCAGGATTACAACTATGTGAATCACGTCCATCTACTATCAAAATTGCAGGTGCATGTTTACTGATGTTGAAATAAGCAACGAAGTTCTTGATTATTGAGAAAAAATATATGAGGTGTGATCATTAAATTCCGAGATTTTGTCTGCTGTGGGCTAAGGGATCACGTGATTGACACGCGTGCGCAGCAGTGACACTAGACGACCTTGAAAAGAAGCGACAAGAAGTTTCGAAGCGCTCTCTTCATTGAGACCTGTGTTACACAAGATTTTGTTAGCACGTGCATCCGCGCACTTGCGAAATGCGATGGACTCGGAAATGAAGCGGAGCCAACGTCAAATTCTTTGGGAAATCGGCAACCGTAACCCATGGAATTTTGAAGCAAGCTTACGGGAATGAAGCAGTGATTCAGGAGAGATGTTTCGAGTGGCACTCGTGCTTCAGAAACGGCAAAACGTCGCTGAAGGACGACGAGATGCCAGGTCGACCACACACGTGCAACACTGGCGAAAATGTCCATTTTGAATATGAACGACTATAGCTCTGGACAAAGAACAAATGGATGCTCCATGACGACACTCCGCCAGCTCACAGAGCTCTCGCAACACTCCAGTTTTGCACTCTTAATGAGATGGTCGTCGTTCCTCACCCCCGTATTCATCAGATTTGGCCACCTGCGAATTTTTTTTTTGTTTCCGAAGATGAAATTCAAGCTAAAGGGTCACCGTTTTAGCACTGTGGAGGAGATCCAACGCGAATCGCAGAAGGTGCTTGACAGGCTTCAAGAACGCGACTTCCAGGAGACATTCCAAAATTGGCAGACACGCTGGGATCAGTATATAGCTGCCCAAGTGGACTACCTTGAAGGGGATGGCAGCCACATTTAAATGAGGTAGTTTTATTTCTACTTATGGGATAGGTCTCGGAATTTAATGATTATACCTCGTATCTCCGTTAATGTAGGCAGACTGCTTGTTGAAGTACAACTTACTGGCAGCAGGCAGCTCTTCTTTCAGCCATTATTGTCCTTACTCCATTTATAATGATACATTGAAGTAGGCCATAAGGGTAATGGTTTTTCCCTCTTCTTTAGAGTAAATGCAATGCACCACTTTGTGTGCTTTGGGTACAATGACATCTTTCGCTCTTGTAATCATTTGTAGGTCATATTCATCGAGATTGAGGAGTCATTTTCATGAACTGTAATGCTTGCCCATATTCCCCCGAACATTAGCGCCCATATTACCCCGACATGTAGGGTTCACTTTGAACAGTTGGCACTACCGTAAACTATTCACAAAATAACTTCTGACGCAATAGAATGGCAGTTCAAGATGTGTATTTTGTATGTATACTATTAGATTTAAATTATTTTCTAAAGTTCATGTGTAATCTACTGCATATAACATATCTAAAATAAGTATTGTGAAATTTTAGTATACTTGAAAGTCAATACTCACGATTTAGATGGCTGTTTTAACAACAATACGAGACAATACTGCACAGCGCGCAGCCCACAGCAACCATTACGATACTCTCACTTTATACTAACCGTTATTAGCGAAGAAACATAATTCTTTGCAAGAGTTTTGACATGAAAACTTAATATTGCCCAGTACGTCCAGTAATGGAATATGGTGCTGCATGTTGGGATCCTTACAGATTAGAACATATTAAGACACTGGAAAAGATTAAAAAACGGGCTCTTAAGTGTTGTCGGAAAAATTCACCATTAAAATGGGACACACTCACGGACAGGAGAACGCGAATTCGATTATGCGCACTGTTCAAAACATACAGAGGTGAACCTGCCTGGAGAGAAATAAAAAATAGGTTGCAGCCACCAAATTACTCTTCAAGGAACGACCACTCATATAAATTGAGGGAAAGAAGGCAGAGGACGGACACTGGAAAGTTTTCTTTTCTCAATCGTACTATCAGGGACTGGAATGCTTTACCTGCAGACTTACTAAAGTCTTTACCAACAACCAAAAATGTATTTAAAAATAGGCTGAAGGACCTTACTAATAGACGGTAATTATACACAGTATTTAAAGGGTATAAATTATATGTTGTTATTGAAGTGTTGTATCAGTGAAGAATTATGTTGTGTCAGTGAAGTGTGTTGTATCAGTGAGAAAGTATGTCGTGTCAGTGAAGTGTGCTGTGTAAGTGAAACGTGTTCCTGTCAGTGAAGCTTTATAGTTTATAGTGGCAGTGCATAGTATTTGAACAGTGAAATGTTTTTGAAGTGTTAGTGAAATCAGGATAGAATCAGTGAAATGTGTCGTAGTTCAATGGCAGTGAGTGAGTTGACAGCGAAATGAGTGTAGTTTGAAAGGTACTTGTGCAGATATGAACATATCATACTCGTGGGTTTTAGTTGGATCTTAGTTTTAAGATACAAATTAGATTTATTTCCAATGTTATTTTAAGTGATCGTTTCATTTAATTTAGTATATTCCCTGTTGTTGTTGTTGTTGTTATTATTAATTATTGTTAGTATTAATTATTAGTATTATTATTAATTGTATTTTTAATTAGTAAGTTTATTATTGTCATTATTGAGTGTAATTAGTTACCACTGCCACCGGGTATATACCAACTGCAGTGTGAATAAATATATACATACATACATACATACATATTCCCCACGTGCCCATATTCCCCCGAATTCCCTTATTTGTTAAACAATTTCATGCAAATTTGTGTTAAAAAACTCACCAACAGAGTAAAAATGATTATTTAATAACCACTTATAAAATCTAGTTTTATAGCTGTTCATTGATAACTTATAATAATGACTGATAGGTAGTACAATGGGCCCACGCAATTGACGCAGTCCCTAGCCCACGCCACCCCCCTCAAGGGGGACTAACAGAACAGGGTCGCATGTGGATATGTTTCTGTTGTGTAACTCTGCGTGGTAATTCTTCTCCACGTCTCTCAACTCCGCAATATACATATAGTTGATGTAAACAAAAAACGGAGCCATTGCGATTCGAGACGATCAAATGATGCGCGACTTAAATTATATTTTGTATGCAATAAAACTGGAAACTACGGGCACAGCGCTACTTCGTGCCCCTGAGCTCTTCCCCTAGGGGAGAACGGACGATTTGCAAATCACTCCGTTGCGCTGTTGACAAAGTAACAGATTGCACAACTGCAGCTTCTTTGATGAGATTAAAATTAATTATTCATTTCTTAATTACATAGCTTGAATGAGAGGATAGTTGTCAAAAGGAAATGAAATCCATCTGTCTTCATTAATCAGATAACAATGCTTGTTAGACTCCTGTGGTTCGCAGCGGGATCGCGTCCAGTACTTTGTTACGGATGTTTGCTGCGAGGCAAATGCTAACAGAGCTTTCGGTGTTAAGCCTTGGTTTTTCTGAGCTGACGCATGCGACGTGCGAGGTGCGAGGCCCACCTCGCACAAATCCGGACTACACGAGAGATAGTGAGTGGTTTCTACAACTGCGAGTCGCATGCGTCGGTTCAGAAAGGCCAAGGCTTAAAAGTTGCTTGCTTGGCGAATGCTCACAATGAAATTATTTTCTCTCCTTTCCGGTTTGTTTTCGTAGTTCTCTTGGTTCCTTAATAGCGTGGTATAGTTCCAATGTAATTACAAATAACTAACACATTTTAAAATGTGTTTTTATTTTTCTTGAGCAGACACAACATTTTGTAGATATTTTCTCTTTTTTTAACAAACAGACGCTCTCACATGGTGAGGCACACTTACTGTGTGGGCAGCACGATGTAGGGCCGCCACGGAGAAGTCACAGGACATGCACCCAGTTCCGTGGAATGGAGATAGATCTTCACTACGGACGGGCCTTTAAACATTTCTACGGGGTTTAATCTTATTGTTATAAAATAATAATAATAATAATAATAGTAATAATAATAATAGTAATAATAAAATAAAATAATAATAATAATAATAATAATAATAATAATAATAATAATAATAATAATAAGAAAATAGCTTAAAATTATGTAAAGGAATATATAATAAAAATTAATTATCCTTTAAAGCAAAGACAAGACTTCACCACAGTCTACTATATACAGTCGCGAAGCTTGAGGTGATTTTTTGCAAATCTCGTGATAAAGCGCTCCAAGCGGTTAGCAACTAGAAACAATAGACTGTCCACGGTCGACTTTGGACTGTGTAGTATTTCCATCGAGTGTTAGCTCGTTGCGTATTTCACATTGATGCTTGTGAAATGTTCGTTATTGGTTGTAATGAAAATGTTAATGGCTAAAATACAATAATTTGCATAATAATATTTTACTAGAGACGTAGAAAAATTAAATTTGTTTTTAGTGAAATTTATTGATCACGTTTTATTTTCAATTCTGGTGGGATTATTATTGCTTAGGCCTATTTTTTTTTCAAAGGATATGTTTTTAATTATAGTTGTTAATTTTGTTGTTATTTTTATTTGTTACTTTACTGGAGACGTAGAAAAAGTCTGTTACAATAAAATTTATTGATCACGTTTTATTTCCAATTCTGGTGTGATTATTATTGCTTCACCTCATCCCACTTTGTTAACTACGTAAGCCTACACTATAAGTACCGGTACACATAAATTACTCCATTAATTCATATTTCCATTATTATTGTTGTAAAGGGAAATGCAAATTAATATTTATTGGTTTCTTAGTTAATTATCGCTATAATCTTGAATGAGTGAAGCGATTATTGTAAATTTCAGTTCGTTTTGCACAAAAAAAAATAATATTAACATATTTCTTGCAGGTATCTTCGAGTTTATGGTGGAATTTAATATACTTCATTAAAATGATAAATTAACTGTACGCATTTAATATTTCAATAATGGAAGGAAGGTGTTAATTTTTCCAAAAGAACACAACGAAAGTGTAACATATTTTGTCGTCTACTAGGAGAGAGATCTGCGATAATGAGGCGATAGTAGCGATCCTAGTGGTGGGCAACTACCAATATTTGCATTTTTACTACATATTGAGCTTCGCGACTGTATATAGTAGACTGTGACATCACTGTACAGTTATATGCCCAGAGGCCTTGTATGCAGCAGAATGTCTCATAATGTATAAAGAAAGAACTAATTGGATAAAAGAAACCTTAGAAAGGAAAATCTTGAGAAAGATTTTGAACCGCAATAAAAAAAAAATATTGAATATAATAGACAATATAACCATGAGCTGTACACATACGTGGAAAAGACAACTGATACAAATAGAAAAAGGGTTAGTTTCTCTGGTCATATGGCCCGGATGAGTACAGAGATGTTAACTAATAGGAACTTTGCTCACTTTTTGAGTAAGAAAACTAAGGGCCTTGGATCAAAGAGATGGAAAAATATATACAAGAAGTTGAGATTACACAGAAAGACATCCAAGAACGCGAATCCTTTAAGAAGGTACTTACAATATTTCGGAGCGTCCAGGAAAAACGTAAACCGAAAAGAGCCAGCATGTGGATTGAAGAAAGAAAAGAAACACAAAGAGCACGGGTGTGAGAATATTGGAAAGCGATTAAAGCAAATCAGTTGAAATAACGTGGTCCATAGCAGGCCGGATCGAGAATATTAATGATAATAATAATCATAACAACAAAAACGACAGCAGCGACTCCATTATACGAAAACTAAAGCCATGAGAATTTCCGCAAAACAATTTAAGTAACTTATATGAACTTAGAAAGTGTAACTTATAAATTTAAGGTGAGCTCAGAGGTCCTAGTTTTAAATTAATCATCTTTAAGTAGACCTACGTTTGTGTCAGAAATTATTGGATTATGGATATCTCTATGAAAATATTACAGCTTCTTCTTTATTACAAAAAGTGCTGAGCTCTTGTTTAGAAAGTGCATTTTCTGAAAATGGTAACTTATCAATTTTTTAGCCGACTATATTTTAAGTAAAATAGAATTGTATTAATATTCATGCACAACAATATTTCTTACTAATGACCTGAAACTACACACTACAGTCAATATAATATTGTAGATAAACTGTAAAAATTGCATGCTTCTGGATATCTTAGTTTCTGACAAAAATGTACATACAGTAGAACCTCAACAATCCGAACACACTACTGAATATAGTACAATAACAGAAAGCACAGAAAACGAGAGAATACTGGAAAAGAAGGTCCAATGAAACTTTCTCCTTCACCCGCAGTGCTGTGTAAATTGGATAATAGACAAATTTAAAAGAAAAAGACAATAATTTCTAACATATTTTTAAATTTATAGTAATGTGTAATGTGCGTTTTTTTAGTTCAGGTATCGTAATTCCATGTATTTGATAATCGTAACAAATTGATAATCCCAACTATACCTGGTCGCAGTTACTTCTTATTATCTAAATTCTACAGTAAGTATGTTGTGAAGTTTTAATTTTCGAGAAAGGAAGCGACGAAATAAACATTCGAAAAACTAGACTTAACATTTTCAAAAACATATAACACTCTTTCTTTTAATTGACAACAAATTGAACAGGTACAGTTATGAACAGTACCGCCAAATTATGAAACAAACATTCAGCTACAGAACACGCTAAACCACAAATTTTATACCAAATAGATTCAGAGATCTTGGAGCAACAGTAACAAATATAAATGACACTCGGGAGGAAATTAAACGCAGAATAAATATGGGAAATGCGTGTTATTATTCGGTTGAGAAGCTCTTATCATCCAGTCTGCTGTCCAAAAATCTGAAAGTTAGAATTTATAAAACAGTTATATTACCGGCTCTTCTATATGGCTGTGAAACTTGGACTCTCACTCTGAGAGAGGAACATAGGTTAAGGGTGTTTGAGAATAAGGTGCTTTGGAAAATATTTGGGGCTAAGCGGGATGAAGTTACAGGAGAATGGAGAAAGTTACACAACACAGAACTGCACGCATTGTATTCTTCACCTGACATAATTAGGAACTTGAAATCCAGACGTTTGAGATGGGCAGGGCATGTAGCACGTATGGGCGAATCCAGAAATGCATATAGAGTGTTAGTTGGGAGACCGGAGGAAAAAGACGTTTAGGGAGGCCGAGACGTAGATGGGAGGATAATATTAAAATGGATTTGAGGGAGGTGGGGTATGATGATAGAGACTGGCTTAATCTTGCACAGGATAGGGACCGATGGCGGGCTTATGTGAGGGCGGCAATGAACCTTCGGGTTCCTTAAAAGCCATTTGTAAGTAAGTTGTAAGTAAGTAATAGTTTCAGAGATATTTTGTACGGTAATGCGGGATGAGTGAAAATTTAGTTTCACACAAACCCTATACGTAATTAAAACACAATTAGAATGTTTCAGTAAATTTTACACCGAATTAAGCAGAGAATCCAAAGAATGATTTGGGATTAAACATAAATTTTGATTTTTTTTTAATTTGACCTGTAATATCACATTGAGACACCGTACTATTTTAATAGCCGAATTTTGTATATAGAACACAGAAAATGGAAGGTTATCTTCTTTTTTCGGTACACAGTAAATGCTTTCACTTATATTTATATCATCTGAATTATGGGTTCAGGAAATGAACTACAAGTACCGGTATAACATATTTCGCCACATGATCAAGAATTGAATTCTCGTGAACACCTGAGAAAGATACTGAGAAATCGCCACTTCATGACATCGATGTTTCCGTTGAAGTGGCATACATTAAGATGACAATTAACTGATTTCTGTTTCTAGAGTAAAGTTTACCCTTCTGATAGCGGTATTAAATTACGTACATCCTGACCGTAACCAGAATAGATCGATCGAATGTTCACCGATGCGTACAATTAACCGAGGAAACATCGGTGCTCATTAGCTCTCATATGCCCGGACGAGTTCGTTCTCGCTCATTTTTAAACGTCACGAGCTCCGCCTTCTCCTATTACGGAATCATTTTCTATTCGTCTCACAATATTTGCCTCCTCCTTTCTCACTTGACCTCAGTTTACCGATAAAGGGTTAATTGACTCTTCTAAAGCATCATCATGTGCGTCACATTCAAAGGCAGGACGTTTCTGCGCACGTACCGTGTAGTCACGCGGTGTAATATAATCCAAGAGCATGTAGCCACTGCTGCGCATATAACCGGTCAATTTGTGATTATTTTGTTCTTGATTCTGTTAGTTGATTAATTATTAAAATATTTATTACACCGTTTGTTATTTAATTTCGCCATGAAAAGTAGCGCCTATAGCAGGCATTAAGATCTTCATACACATGCCAGAGGGTTGACTTGCTCTGATTACCGTTTATGTGAGTGACAACGGGACGGTGGACTATTCAAGCCCAAATTTGCCAGAGTGCAGGAGTGTCTGTAGTTTTCTTCCTGTCCCTTTCTTCTGTGAAAATAGAGCATTTTGCATATCCATCATATTCTGTGAGCTAATTGCTTCTATTATGAAAGAGGTTATTATTACAGAGTGCCATTGGAACTAATGTAGAACATACCTAAGTATTAGGGGAGAAGTGGGTACAGTAAGACAGGGAGAACAGCGAGACATTTTTTTATTAGATTGTAAATTTTGATGTTGAGATGTCGTTAACAGTGGAGTTGTATGTTGCATGAGTAAAGTAACAGTATTTTCATACTCGATTTGATTCTAGTTATAAAGGCGAATGATGAAAAAAATAATTCGTAATTTTTCACTCTAGAAGTAAAATTTTGGCTTGTGTTTAATGAAGGTTATATTGGATATACAAATGAGATATAAATATGAATGTCTTGTTATCTAATACTATGGTATTTGAGATTATGTTTGGCAAAGTTTCGTCTTTGTTGTTTTAATTTTGAAGTGATGGCGTCATTTTTAAATGAACTATGCGTAAAGGGAACAGTGAGACATGCCATTGAAGGATACACTGATACGTCTCACTGTTCCCATGTATCAATGATTTGCAAAAACAAACTGTAATGATATTACATTTACCAGTAACTGACATTAAAAATGAACATACTAGTAACCAATTTAGGGACTGTAGCTTAAAATAATGGATACATTACGTTTTAATGGTTTCATAAATAAGAAATTATTCACAAAACTTAAGAAAATGTTAAAAAATAATAAAGAATTACATTAAATTCTTATAATTATAAGCTTTGTTGCCACCAAAAATTCATTTCATTTTTTCGAAAAAGTTTTAAATGTCATGGAAAATTTACTTTTCCAAATGTTCCAGATGTTTCAATGGTTTCGAAGTCAGACATCAAAATGATTCTAAATAAGCCTACAGAACATGTCAAGATAAAGAGACAGCAAGCTTTCCTTTCTTTTGAAATAAATATAAATCATTTCAATGTCTGTTATTAGACACTGTGGTGTCTCACTGTACCCTCCTGAATGGGAACAGTGAGACATTTGCATTTTTTTGACAAACACGTATTGTATATTATGTCCTTTATCTATTAACATTTTTGTTTATGTATTATTATACTCCATGTCTTAATGTCTATTTCTATTGCACTTGATTTAAAAAATACTTGAATTATCACTTGCATACATATGTCTTAATATTTTGTGTCTCACTGCACCCACTACTCCCCTACTTACTATAGTAGCGGTAGTTTCACATAATTTTACTTTTTGAAAGACATGTATACTTCATAACTTCAAGACTGATCATTGGGAGGAAAATATCGTCGGTTTAGAAGCAAAACACATTAGCCTAAGTGAAAGATATTACTTCTGAGAAAAGGGGGTATATGATGTACAGGGACATCATTTTATTTTTACTTCAATTTTTATTGTACATGAGTTTTGGAATGTACTTCACTCCCACCACTTCTACTAGTAAACTTCCAACCGTTCACGACACAGAGCCAAGGGCGCGTAAGCAGTACTAAGTTAGTGAGTATAGTACGTTCCAGAAATATGTTCGCGTTTTCCAGTGACGAAAGAGCGTTCAATAATGAATCATATTTTCGTACAGGTACTGTCTTCCGTTTGCCTACGTCGCATCCCGGATGGATGGATGGATGGATGGATGGATGGATGGATGGATGGATGGATGGATGGATGGATAGATAGATAGATAGATAGATAGATAGATAGATAGATAGATAGATAGATAGATAGATAGATAGATAGATAGATAGATAGATAGATAGATAGATAGATAGATAGATAGATAGATAGATAGATAGATTAGATTAGATTAGATTAGATTAGATTAGATTAGATTAGATTAGATTAGATAGATGGATAGATTAGATTAGATAGATGGATAGATTAGATTAGATAGGATAGATTAGATTAGATAGATTAGATTAGATAGATAGATAGATAGATAGATAGATAGATAGATAGATAGATAGATAGATAGATAGATAGATAGATAGATAGATAGATAGATAGATAGATAGATAGATAGATAGATAGATAGATAGATAGATAGATAGATAGATATAGATAGATAGATAGATAGATAGATAGATAGATAGATAGATAGATAGATAGATAGATAGATAGATAGATAGATAGATAGATAGATAGATAGATAGATAGATAGATAGATAGATATAGATAGATAGATAGATAGATAGATAGATAGATAGATAGATAGATAGATAGATAGATAGATAGATAGATAGATAGATAGATAGATAGATAGATAGATATAGATAGATAGATAGATAGATAGATAGATAGATAGATAGATAGATAGATAGATAGATAGATAGATAGATAGATAGATAGATAGATAGATAGATAGATAGATAGATAGATAGATAGATAGATAGATAGATAGATAGATAGATAGATAGATAGATAGATAGATAGATAGATAGATAGATAGATAGATAGATAGATAGATAGATAGATAGATAGATAGATAGATAGATAGATAGATAGATAGATAGATAGATAGATAGATAGATAGATAGATAGATAGATAGATAGATAGATAGATAGATAGATAGATAGATAGATAGATAGATAGATAGATAGATAGATAGATAGATAGATAGATAGATAGATAGATAGATAGATAGATAGATAGATAGATAGATAGATAGATAGATAGATAGATAGATAGATAGATAGATAGATAGATAGATAGATAGATAGATAGATAGATAGATAGATAGATAGATAGATAGATAGATAGATAGATAGATAGATAGATAGATAGATAGATAGATAGATAGATAGATAGATAGATAGATAGATAGATAAGATTAGATTAGATTAGATTAGATTAGATTATATAGATTAGATAGATAGATTAGATAGATTAGATTGGATGGAGGGATTAGATTAGATTAGATTAGATAGATTAGATAGACAGATAGATATGCAAATAAACAAACAAATAAATAAATAAATGAGTTAATGAGTAAGAAAATAAATAAATAAATAAACGAGTTAATGAGTTAATAAATACATAAATAAATAAATAAATAAATAAATAAATAAATAAATAAATAAATAAATAAATAAGTAAATAAATATATATATATATATGAGTTAATGAGTAAGTAAATAAATAAATATAGATGTGTAGATACTCTCAACCCGTTACGAACAAATGCTGAGTAATTTTCGACGCTGGACATCTTGCTTATTTCGCAGATGCTAGATAACCATCGTAGTCGATAAAGCGTCGTAAAATGAACCATATATTGATACTCAAATTATCATGTTTTGTTCCTTATCCATTTACTTATCATATGAGACTATTTCATCCTAAAAATAGCAGATTTGTTATGGTGTGATAGTTTTCCGTAATTGTTTAGAGATAGTGAATTATGGTACTACCCGTGTGGCATCTGGTGGAAAAAAAAATTGATAGTGATCGCGAACATTTGAAAGTCAGTGTTAAAAATGCTTTTCGCACTAGTGTTAAAATTCCTTCTCGCACGCTACCGATGGAGGCACGTTGACTGCAGGGACGGAAGTGGTGTGCGTCAGAACTCGGAGCGTCCCGCGTCCCCAGCTCGTGTTTGTCTCGTCGTCGTCGTTGCCGTCGTCGCCGGCGTGGCGAGCCAGATACAACTCTCACTCCGTGCACGACAATCGACCCGCGGACCTCCCGATTCCCCATTCCCCATGCCCCCCACACGCCCGAGATGTGGGCGACTGAGGCAGGTCTGCGCTCCAGCTTGTGGTTCAGGTAATTCTAGTTGGGTTAGAGGGCAGCATTACGCCTGGGGACAAGAGAAAGTTGCACGTTTGCTCCACTTTCAGCGAAACATGGATCTCGTGTGTGGCAATTACTTCACCTATGATAATGTACTTAGTAGAAATACCCTATCCGAATGTCCTGCGAGATCGCGGCTCTTCAAGGTTACTCCTAAAGTTTGTTAACGGATTCCTAACGGGTCGACTTCATCGATGTGCGGCGAAGAGTTCGAAAATCTTCTGGAGCTCCTCTTCGCTTTATTTCTCCCCTTATTTACATGGACCAGACAAAGCAATGATGGAGCGTGCAATAGCATATGGACACAGTCTATAATATACAGTCACGAAGCTTGAGTTTTGAGGGTGCTAGAAACAATAGACTGTGACGGTTCTATTTTGCATTGCCTGTAATGAGGCGATATTAGCGATCCTATTGGTGAGCAACTATCTAATGTTTGCATATTTACTACGTATTGAGCTTCGCGACTATACATACTAGACTGTGATATGGATATGACATTACATTGTCTTCAGTTAAATTTATCAATGAGAAAGCAAAGTAGTATTCATTTTACTGTGATATTAAACGAATTATCAGTCTGAATAATTTAGTTTATTTTCGGATGATGAATTTCTTCAAGTATCTAAGATAGTTTAGATTGATCTATATAAAAGCTTTCGTTTTACAGTGACGTCAAAGAAAATCTCAAGTTCGATATGCAGTTTATTTTTTAGGTATAACACTTTTTGGAGACTCGAAGATGATTTACAGTGATCTGTTTTACCGTGACATTCAGAAACGTCGCAAGTTGGAATTTCTGGTATGATGTAACATTTCTTGCATACTAGGAATGAATATGTTTGTACTGATCTGTATGCGAGCTTTGAATTTCCCTTAGGAATAATCTCAAGCTGGTTATATTGCTTTTTATCATATAAATTAATATTTCTTGCGGACTCGAAGATATTTATCACGGTATGAGTACGTGCTTTCGATTTACCATATCATTAAGAAACATACCATAACAAAAAGTTCATACGAACATGGGTCCGCAAACCCTTCGTTAGGGAGTTATGGGTTTATTGATAATGGTACATGTGATACATTTAACAACACACATTTACAAAAATTGCTCAAAATGACCTCCTCCTGCTTCGATGCATGCCCTGAGCCTGCGATCCATGCTTTTCCGTACTCTGTGCTTGTCTATTACTGACTTTAGCGAGGCAAGAAATTCAATACCGCCTAGAGGTTAGGCAATGTTCAGAACAATGAAAACGAGTAAAGCACAAAAAGCACAAAAAGCGGACAAAATGCACACGAATGCTTATTTCTGGTCTCATACAAGAACAAAACATGATCTTATTGATGGGCGCACTTTTTCACTTACTGATTTGTATTATCGGGATAGGATTTAAAGTTCATATCGGATAGTTCTTTCCTGTCTCTTGATAAAAACAGCAGGAACATTTCTGTTTTCTTAAGTTACGTTCACTCATTACCAGTCTTTTGTAATCATCCCACTGCCACACAAAAACTAATTAATTCCTCCAGTTGTCACATAATTACGATGATCACTATTCACATAGTGCGTAGGCTTTAGTTGTGAGAATTTAAAATTCCAGATTAGTATTTAAAATACCACCCGTTCAAAGCATTGAAAAGTTTCAGTAGCAATGGATTTTATTAACGGCCGATTTCATGTACGTTCACCAGGTTTTGTTTGACTAATGTGAAACAAACAACTTACATTTTTCTTACATATCGTTGAAATAAGTTCCATTCATTAACAACGATCAACAAATAACTAACGACCTGTCAATTTAACGACCTCTTACATGTAAGCTTACAGGGTATTTAAAAAAGTCATCCATCTTCAATAGAAGTGAAGATTATAATATAAAGGGCCCATATTAAGGATCATCTCCTTAAGTTATTAGTACCGGCTTAATATTAATAAAATTTTACCAAAATATGAAATTTATTTTGATAAAATATGATAATATGAAATCAATAATTTAGTGCGAAGATATCTTAGTTCGTAAATCACTTGGACAAAGTTTACATCATTATTTACAAAATAAACCTTAATACATTAATAGTTACGTCTATATTTAATATGCTACCAAATAAAATTAATAAATCTTTATAATTGAACAGTTTTCCAGCACCATCAAAATCTTGTTCGAATACAAGAATTAGACAACTTAATTTTTTTTTTACACTGAGGAGAAAAAAAAGAAGAACAAATATTGACTAGATTCAACCCTGCCTCCAATACAACCCAAGTAACTTTTCTATATTTTCTGTCAGTTAATATTGTTCCGTACAATAAAAAATACCAAGTCAAGAAGAAAATGGAATTTGAGCTCTCCTAGTTATTGCTGCTACAACCGATAGTGAAACCCGTTTAAAGCACAAATGTGCACTATATAAGTAGACATGGACACACTGAAAATACTTTCGCTGGATTAGGAAGAATGAGCAAAGGCAGAATAGGAATCTCTTATTTGGTTTGGCTTCTCGAATTCGTTACTCTAAAGGGGAATTTTGAGATTTCACTTGCCCTTGGATATTGCTGGATTTGGCTTGGAGTATCTATAGTGTTTCCTGGAACACATCTCTATTTTCTCCTTATAATATCTGGAATGCCCAGTTCAATAGTTACAGACATATTAACGCAGGGTAATCGCGAAAATAAATATGGAAAAATATATGAAATATGACAATTTAGCAAAATATTATGAAATATGGACTTTTTTTTGTCGTAAATTGCATTCTAAACACCGTGAATCGTGAAAATCCTTGTTCTCCTGCCACTAACAGGAATGGTTTATAATATGAAAATCCATATTTTGCCTGTCAATATTTGTCGGAAGTAAGAGCATGATATTTATGGAAATATAGCTGTCAGAATTAACATGATAGAATTTGTAGATAAAGCAGGAAGATTTCGAAACCAGGACGGTTTACAAACACAAAACTAAACTCGAAGATAATTACACGTCAACTTAATGCTCAAGATCAACAATGGATGTCCTGTTTAATTTGAATGTTCATCTTCTTCCTTTCACACTCGACGACATTAGTACGTTGTTTTCCTCAGTACTGCTCGTTTTCCTTTAAACAGAGACTAAAGGCTGTGTGATGTATCTTGTCTCACTGTGTAAAGAGAGAGAAAGGAGATATGTCTTACTTCGTCTGTGTTGTTATGGCGATGGGGGGGAGTGGAGCGATGCCATCCAGCCATCCAGTGGCGGAAGGGACTAGTTGATACATTTTGTAGCACAAAATAAAATAACAAAATATCTCTCTTCGTACTGTGTAGTTCCGTCACTGAGCTTGTCTTTCAAGAAACTGAATTCCGGCAGCCTGTACAATAACAAGATTTTGAAAGGAATCCTAGAAATTTACAACCCTCCTGTAATCTCCACCCTCATTTGAAGGGACTTGGTTTTATTGCTACTGAGACAAGATAAACCTTACCAGGTATAGAGACAGAATCATGTCTTGCTTATAATCGTCAATGACTATAGATACTAATCTTAATAAGAGAGAAAACAATAGTGGATAATTTAGATGAGGTATAGACTGGACTTGTCCATTGCTAGTGGCGAGTAAATAATTGAAGACATTTCGAAGATTGGCTCTATTTCCGTCTTCAAGTGAAAAAAAGTTGAGAAGGGTACCGTAGTCGTTTGTGAACTTTGCTTGTGGCACCTATAAGGGAAAATCGTCCGTTACAATTTCTGTACTACTCTACGTCTACGCTAATCTTGCTCCTTAGCGGGAGTGCGCCGATCAACACACGTCATTGCACCCTAGCGGCAGCGGGACGATGCATTCCGCAACACAGGATGAAGGATGCATATAAAATAACTCTTAATAATGCAGCATGCTTAATGATCTTTAATTTATTTCACACACATCATAACCTACAAAATCCAAACTCATACAGGCATACAATTACACAAAACCAACCACTTAAACGTCCCACGAAATTTTAGGAATTCTGCGATTCTCTTGCCCCCTTTTTTTAAAGTGAGTTCTAGTGATATCAATCACAAGTATAATTTCATTAATAGCAATTTTCCTTTCCGTTATTGCAGTAGTATGCCGATTCAACTTTCTACAAACATTCTTCCACTCCAGTACAAAAATCTATCTCCTTTGTGCTCTCTCGATCATAATTATGTAACCTACGAAATATGTAAGTAATTACTTGCAATTACTGACGTCATAGTACATTTAGCACGCATTGTTGAAAATAAAATAATGTACTTACCTTATTGACTCTGTATTTACATAAGAGCATACATACAAACACAATAGTCTCGACCAAACTCCTTCCGGTCACCAAACACAATGTAGTGTTTAAGCGCATTGATGTAATGAAGTTGTACAATAAAATTTATGTAACTTTCAAGCCACTTTCAGATAGCGATATTGTGTTCTTTTTGCTGTGCACACGATGTCACTTTTGAAGTTGCGTAAAATGCGAGTAATATACATTGATTCCTCTTACCCGCGGAATCTGTATCCGCGATTTCAGTTATCCGCACTTTTCCCCGGCGACAAATTTTTACGTATTTTTTATCTTCTAGCGCCTTAGTCTGAAGAGTTTTACAGAAAATCAGGTTTTAGTCGCACTCTGTACGCATAGACTGTGGTAATATGTCACCAACACTGTCCTCAGTATCATAACCACACTATTTAATTTTTACTGTCCTGACACGTGCTGCAGTAGCAACCTACCAACGAGATATTTGAGGAGGAATTCGCGGCAGGAACAGTTTGGCTGTGGCGCATGCGCGAACCTGTCGTACAGTGCGAGCGTGATCCTTACCTGAATTTATTTTCGCGTGCACATTCCAGATAAAATCAAGAAGTTCTCTTCGCGCTCCAGTTACTTATCTTACATATACGAAGGTTAGGTTTGGTTAGTTTAGGCTTTTATTAACCAAGTCTGTGGAGTGTGCGTATTCCGCGCATGTGATATTTGTAGTTTTTCCTATTATTCGCGGTTTCGCGCATCCGCGGTAGGTTTCGGTACGTATCTCCCGCGGATATGGGGATTACTATAATTAATTTTTCACGTTGTACTGTTACTTACATTGAACAATTCAACTTTTCTAGAGCAAATCGACATTTAAAGCAATTTAACCTGCATCGTGGACAAGCATCTTAAAGCTGTTTTGGTTAGAGACATTTAAATTCTTGTGGACGTTGAATGCAAGAATCTCTCTGATGTGGCTGTCTTAATTAGTTAATTTTCCACGATAACTAAAGAGTAGGCCTAGCACTCGTTAACAAGATATCTTTTTCGAATTTAGTTTCCGCGCTTATATTTGACGTATTTCAGTACTTTGTCTATGCTATTTTTTTCTTCCACTGCCCTCCAAGCTCTTTTCGGTACATTCTTAATTTCCGTCGTGGATTTCAGTGTAATGTTTCTTTTTTTGTTGAGTTGACCTTTTTACAGAGTGCTCCATCAAGTTCCATTTCCGTCTCAGGACCTACGTTGCGTTTTCCCTTTCCAGTATTTTTTGTTTCTGATTATAGCAGGCTCACTGATATTTAAGTCTTTCTTGAGAAATATGTTTATAAAATATCGTGACTTGTTTATTTTCTGGATAACGTTTTAGGATTGACATCCATGTAAAGGGATAGATTTTACATCACTATTGGGTATCTTTAGCTTTTTTTAAAGATTTTGTTTTCCAAATCTCATATAACTGACAAAATCAGAAATTGTTGTAGTTATTTCACAATTTATGCCCTATATTTGTTTTTAATTTGTTTAACAAACTCAACTCATTTAATTTTTCAGACATTTCTTAAAAGATATGAAAGGAAACGTATGAGTAATAGAGCTCTAGCTTTTGGTAACTCAGTAGCACATTGCAAAGGGAATGCAAAGAAATCTGTCAGTTGTGTCTCCATAGCGAACCAATCAAGGTCATACTGTGTTTGCATTTAAATATATCGCTCAAAAATAGCCACAGATTCAGAATACAGTAGATTATAAGGGTTTCAGCAAAAGCAAAAGCAGTAAAATTGGTCCTTTTGAAGTGCTTCATATTCAAGCGAGGTACATCAATTTGTAGGTAAGAAAATAATTTCAGAATACAGTAGATGTTTTCATATCGCGTAGTACAGTATTATAACCCTCCGACTACAGAGGCAGCGTTATCTAAGGCAAGTCTGCTAACACCATCTGTCCTCTTCTGCGCAAGTCGTAGCTTAAGTCTAACCGAACGACCTGTATAGCGATATAACTCCCTGCCCTATCAGTTGCACACAATTTGCACCTAAATGGCATGGCTGGACTTGGCTGCACTAGATGAAAACCAATGGCAGCTATAAGTGATCGATAATGATTATCAATCAGTTACATTTTGTAATGCGAATACTCAGGAAGGTAAGTGTTCCAGTCAAAAACTTAGCGTACAGATCTCTAGTTCGCCCGCTAATGTAATGTGGGGCTGTATAATGGGATCCATTTAGAGTAATACAAGTAGATTGTCTTGAAAGGGTTAAGAAATGACGGAAAAATTCATGAGAGGTGGCAAGGGCCATGGTAGCAAAAATATCTATGAACTTTGTTGGGGTACTGTTGCGATTAGGTAGAAAAAATCGAAGTTAATTGCACTATTTAAGGTATGTACAGGGTATAGAGAGTGGAGGGACGTAGGGAATCAAACTGAAAAAGTCCTACGTGGTACTCAGGGACAGGCCATAATCACAAAATTAAAAGTAAAAAACAGAGAACTTGCATAGAAAAGTTTTCGTTTTTAAATAGTACCATAATCTTCTGGAACCAGTTAACTGCAGAGACTCTTGAGGGCTCTCCTCTAATACTTAAGAGATTACAAAATAAAAAATTATAGATAAGAAAACTAGTCTTCTTCTTCTTCTTCTTCTACTTCACTTTTTGGACTATTCAATCCGTTCCGGCTCCATATTGTTAGATCCAGCTCTTCCTTGGTCTGTCAGGATTTCTTATGTCTTTAGGGGATAGTTAAGGACCATTTTAGGGATTCTACTATTTACTATTCTGTCTACGTATGTGCTTTCGGCAGTTTTACCTGTATTTATTTATTATTTCATTAAATTCTTCTGTTTTTAATTCTTGTGTCGATTTCTAATCTCATTTTTGCAGTTTGTATTCTGGACAAATGACTTCCGGTCATTGTCCAAGTTTCTAATACATTTGTAAGCCTCGGTATTACCGTATATTTGTGAAGTTTTACATTAGAAAACTAGTGATTATGAATTATTAGTCATTATTAACTAAATATTATGTAAATGTCAGTAATTACTGTAATATTTAATTACTGCGTTAGGGCTTCGTACCGTTATCACGTCTTCTGGGTTGCTGATTCGTTTATGTTTAGTGCTGAAAATAAGTAAGCGTAATGTAAGTAATCAAAGCGTTTACGTGTTTCATAAGTGTTCAAGAGTTATGCAAGCATTCAGCTCTTTCTTCAGCTTAGTACTAAGGGTGATTTAGTGTGTTCTGAACTCTATTTCTGTTGTTAGTCGTGTTCATGTTGTGATTTTTTTATTTGTTGTTTTGTATTTGTGTTATTGATTTATAATTGCATTATTGTTTTATAATTTTACTCCGATTAGTTTTGTGTTGGCGTATTGTTTTGTAATTATATTTGTATGATCTTTGAGTTGTGTTTTGTATTTGTTTTTTGTGCAAATTGTGTTTGTTCCCTTTTGTATTGTACCAACATTACACCGTATATTTTCCAATTCGTAATGCAATAAATAATTCAAAATGTTGTTTGTTAACGAACGGAATTAATTAATGGCACTCATATTCACCAAACAATTTAGGAAATGTTTCATTAATAAATAAAAAGTATCGTGAAGATGGGAGGGAGGTAAATAGCACGTGATTTGGTTAATGAATATCGAGAAATATTGTTGAACATGAATTGTAAGCAAAGTTGAAGGAAATTTTCCAGTGGGGACGCAATTTTAATCACCCGCGAAACCCACGGCGACGTGATGCCGGTGGTATTACGCGGTTCAGTACTACTGTACCTTCTCACATTCTTCAGTGTTCAGTTAGTGAGTCCGTATGTTTGGCAAGATGCCTTTTATTGCTGACAAGCAAACGTTCTGATGGGGGCAGATAAAAAAGTAAAATTTGTTTCTTCCACCATGTTAATAATGTCAAAAAAGTGCTTATACAAATTTTGGCCACTCGACCGCAATTACGAGGGCCGTAAAAAAGTAAGTTCGCCAAGGGCCACTAACAGAAAAAAAACACAATTTCATTGGGTAAATTTATTGGAAGAGACACAGCAATTGTTGAGCTATTTTTCAATATATTTTCCATCGGAATTGAAACATTTTTCATATCATGGGATCGACGGAAAGAGGTGCAGACGCAGTCAAACGCTGGTTCCGATCTGAGGCGGCTGACTTCTACGACACAAAAATTCATCCTATGGTATGACAAATGTCTCAATTCCAGTGGGGGATATGTTGACAAATATCCCAACAATTGCTGTATCTGTTTCAATAAATATTTCTATGCAATTGTGCTTTTTTCTATAAACGGCCCCAGGGAAAATCACTTTCTGGACGGCCTCGTAATTGCAGTCGAGTGGCCAAAATTTGTATAAGCACTTCTTTTGACATTATTAACATGGTGGAAGAAAAACAAATACTTTTTTATCTGCCCCCATCAGAACGTTTGCTTGTGAGTTAACATAGTCAAAGTTCTATAGATTTAAATGCATTTGGAGGTATTTACAGCGATACGGCCAGTTTTATTTTGCCTAATAAGCTCTTTCTGTCTGTTTTAAGAATAAGTGCCTATGTTGTCTTTTTTTAGTATTTAATGTACATTGCAATATTACTTTTTATTTGCTATTTTAAGCTATTTCAACAAGCAATCTTTTATTGCTTTCAATTTATTCTCCATATGTGCGAGATTGATGTTGACTGTCCCACAGTTGTAACTTGCTAAATGACACACAACTTATTTTAGACTATTATTCAGACGGTATTACCAGCACACTTGAAATCTCCTCACGCCACCAAAATGTCATTAGTGAAAAGTGCAAACTGTATTGTCTTTAATAGGCCTACTTGCTTACAGAAAGTAAAACAAAGGCAATGTTACACTTGTAGTAGATAGAAGTCCATCTACACTAGCTCGTTTCCATCATGCTCTAGTTACGACCGTTGATGCAGAACGATTTCTTCTGCGATGAAAACTGTTCTATCCGATTTAAGGCAGAGTTTCAACACAAGATCTAAATATGAAACCTGTGGTAATTTGAAACGAATAACATGATATGCAGGGTGGAAGTGATGTAAACCTGCATATTTTCAGAGCGAATAGGTTATGTTGCATGTAACAAAGAAGTGTTAGGTTATACCATATTGATGGAAAGTCCATAGTTTTCTGAGAAAAAAATATTTCCCCTCCAAATGTTTAACACCCACTTATTCGGTAACTATTGCGAGTAGGATCGTGATTTTTGTCCATATGGATAGAATAGTACATTATGCAACGAGCCTATAATGATAGTAATTAAGACGCGAGTATGTTTGTGTATGAAACGAGCGCAAGCGAGTTTCATAATTTTCATACGAGCGTCTTAATTACCATTATAGGCAAGTTTCATACGACTTTTTATGCTCGACCATATTTCTAACTTGAAATTATTCAGAAGTATTCATTTTACTCGCATCTGACTGGAGAGCGGAAATGACCTTGTGCATAGCTCGTAAATTGTGAGATGTGCGCAGACGCGAAAGTATTGATTTTTTCCGAGGAACAATAATGTCATTGACCTTGATACAATCTAGAGAATGACATGAACTAATTTTGATATAACCTGGAAATTGATTTAGAATTGAAAAACGAGATGACAAATTGAATTTATTTGAATATTATTTAGAATTAACGCTAATTATTATAGTAACAGAACATAACCTTCTGCGACAGTATTGGATTTCCAGCCTCCGTGACGTTTCCCTCGTTGTCTTTCGATTGCATATCCAAGAATAGTCGAAAACCTGAACTTTAATGAATAGGTGTACTTTAATGACATGCATTAAAGGACTGCTGCCAGGTGTATAATTACTACATTTCGGCATGGTCGAGCACAAAATCTAATAAATAATCATTTATCCCTCTGGCGTATTTCAATAGAGTGGACGGTTTTCATGTAAATTAAATTTAGAACCAGTGACCGATGCAACAGCTTGCAACATTGTACCCAGAAAGGGAGGTAAAAGGTAGTTCACTAAGGCAGACAAACCTGAGTTCGTTAAACTCTTACATCTATATTACGAGACGAAAGAGAATTGTGTTAGCGGCGATGTTGCCAGACTGTTGAAACTTGCAACTCAATTTTCTAATTAACCGTGCATTTAATCACAAAACGTAATGTAGGTTTTCTGTTCATTTGAATGTATCCTATCGTCTCTTTCAATCTGCAGGTTACTTCACTTCCACCCTTCATATGTTGAATTAACATCTTTTAAATTAATTGATAAAGTAATATATTATTATGCTTTTTCTCAAGAGAGAGGTACATCTAGTAGGCTATAATTTAAACTGTATTTCAACATTTATTCCTCAGAATCTATAGGTTCTTTTGATATAAAGTGTTCTAATATGCATTATTTGTACATCACTAAGCAATTTTAATGTTTTTGGAAACCTAATAGCTATGTTCATATTTTTATTTATGAAAATTTGTGGATCATTTTGTTCACCAGGAGAACGTTTACGCGTTATTTCAAAACGTATTTAGGACATTTTAATGAAACTTTATTACTTGGACAACATAGTTTAATACATGTTTAGTAAAGAGTATAGAAATAATTATTAAAATTTCTTGAAAATATATTACGAAACGATTATAAAAAATAAGCTATACATTCTACACTTCTAATGATTCATGTTCTGGCTGAAATATAGTCTACATCAATTATCAGGCAGTACATCTTACTTGGCGATGTGCCTGAGAAAAGAAAAATTGTCCATAAATCTGAAGTCTTATTAGTGAAATATATTACTACTCAGCGATATAAGCAATGGAGGGAAAAGAACTGGTCACCCTGCCCCATTATCTCCTGGCTTAGTTGCCTCATGAGTGAAGTTTTATTCGTGCCACTTATGAGGTTCCAACCTCTTTTCTGACAGTTGACTAAACAACAACATTCTACATTAAAAAGTTTAGGATATGTTGCCCACATGGTAGAAATATACATGCATGCATATTTCATTAAAGTATTTTCTGCGTAGTTACGTAAACGCTCTCCGGCTCAATATAATAATCCACAATTTATTATAATTAAAAAACTATTACGTTTTCAGATGCTAAAATTGCTTAGTGATGTGCAGATAGCATATACAGGGACATCATTTTATTTTTACTTCAATTTTTATTGTACCTGAGTTTTTGAATGTATTTCACTCCCACCCCTTCTACTAATGAAGTTCAACCGTCCTCCACACAGCTCGAAGACCGCATATACAGTCATAGTAGCCTTACGGTCATAGTAAATAGTACGTTCCAAAAATATGTTCGCTTTTTCCAGTGACGAAAGAGTTTTCAATATTGCATAATTTTCGCACAGATACTGTCGTCCATTTTCCTACTTCGCATTCCGGTTTTCGCCACCTGCTTCTATTCGCGTCTCTGTAAAGGCTAGTGGCTGGGCTGTCTTAGCTCTTTTCTGAGAACATTAATTTCTGTTAGGAATTGGACGTCTAAGTAATAGTATACCCATACAACTGTTTAAACTAACTTAAATAAAAGGACCTCGTAAAGTAATTAACTGTCACGTGATTTCCCCCCTTTCTGCGATCCTGCGACATAACCACTTGGACGGACAGTAGATAGCATGTCTGAGTAATTTTATCTTTTCGGATCGGGCAGAAGTGAAGATTGAATTTATAGTACGTAAGGTACTCTGAGAGTAGGTATAGAATTATTTGAACATGAGTTACTAGTACGAAGGACGAAACTGGTAATTGGAATTACACACATTCGAACTAAAGCCTGTATCGAAATGAACGGCCACCATTTTGAAAATGTGTTTAAAACCTTATTATGATTATTTTTCAATTTAACTTCATTCTCTATAGTGTACGCTAATGTGCTGTAGACAGTATAATATACACTACATAATGAATATGTCCGCATGGACAGCTCAGTTCGTGAGTGAAAACACTTATTGTTAATACTGTACTGTATTTTGATTAAACAAAAACCCAATGAAAATTATCAAACTCAAAAGCGTGATATTTCCTAGTTTACGTAAATGGATGAACTATTTTTCTTCCCTCCTATACCTAGTAAAGTGATTTTTTTGTATATTACGCCAGTATCATTGAACTCCAGTCTGGAAGGGGATATCTACCGTTGATCCAAAGGTATAGCCAAGTTAATATTAGAAATGTTAGTAAAAATAAGGTGATGTCCCTGTATTAAGCGTGCCATTTTTTTACTTCCAAAAATCATAGGTTATAAGAAAAAATGTTGAAATATAGTAAAATAATACTAGCGAAAGGTCTAACTTCCCACTCAAACTCACATTTTTATTGGTATTTTGCCTTCCAAGTCTGTTGTGGCTTTCCTGGGCTTACAGCGTCTTTTTTGGCTCCCCGTTATATATTATAAATGGCTAAACATTCAGGCTCGAAAGATAAATACGGGACGGATGTGAGGGGAAACGGAAGAATCGCGAGGAAATGGGCCAAATCACCAGGATTTTCGACTCGTTCGCCAGAGCCCGTCACAAGAGCCGGGACTGGCAGGCGTGTGTGGAGACAATGGCCACCATTCGAGTGGAGGGCAACGGGTTTCATAACTGCGCGAGCGTTTGTTAATGTAGCTCTGCAGGTTGTGGTGCAATCCGGCGAGCGAGATCTAAATTGGTCGGTGAACGCCGTTAACAGGGATGGCCAAAATAAAAATCGACTAAGTCGTTAATCCGGTACTTTGGACAACAATCCCAATTGACATTTTTTGGTAAACTAAATTCTAAACATTTTTAATGTTTTGCTAATTTGCATTTTAAAGCGACACTGTAAGGGGAATTCGAATACTGAAGTGACCAAAACTGAGAGGTTACCATTCAAATCTTGTAATCTCTGAAACTATTGAATCGGTAATGATCAAATTTTCCAAAAACCTTTATAGTCTATGTGAGTCTTGCATATGCCGCATGAATTTCATTTTGACTGTAAGAATAGTTTAGTTATTTTGACGAGTTTTTTGAAACTACTTTTTTGTTTCCGTCAAATCAAAACTTTGGTTTTTAAAGTATTTTTTCTAAGAAACTAACATACTCAGAGGTATGAATGTTTTGACACATTTTAGGAGCCATACGTTACAATTTCAGGAATAAAGAATCTCATAACTTTAATAGGCCACAACTTACAAATGATTTTTAAGGAACACGGAGGTTTAGTGTCACCCAAACATAACTCCGCCATCGGTCGCTATCCTGAGCAAGATTAATCCAGTCTCTACTATTAATATCCCACCTCCCTCAAATCCGTTTTAATATTATCCTTCCATCTACGTTCCGGGCCCTCGCAAAAGTCTTTTTCTCCCAGGTTTTCCAACTAACACTCTATATGCATTTCTGGATTCACCCATACGTGCTCCATGCCCTGTCTATCTCAAACGTCTGGAATTAATGTTTCTAATTATGTTAGTTGAAGAACACAATGCGTGCAGTTCTGCGTTGTGTAACTTTTTCCATTCTCCTTTAAGTTCATCCCTCTTAGTCCAAATATTTTCCTAAGCACCTTATTCTCGAACACTCTTAAACTTTGTTCCTCTCTCAAAATTATAGTCCAAGTTTCACAACCATACAGAACAACAGGTAATATAACTCTTTTATAAATTTTAACTTTCACCTTTTTTTGAGAGCAGACTGGACGACAAAATCTTCTCAGTCGAATAATAGCAGGCATTTCCCATACTTATTCTGCGTTTAATTTCCTCTCAAGTGTTATTTATATTTGTTACTGTTGATCCAATTTACTTAAATTTTCCACCTTTTCAAAAGATAAATTTTCAATTTTTATGTTTCCATTATTTAAATGTTCATAAAAATAAATATTATCGGTGCTATAACATGCCATTTAAGGGCATAAATAATAACTTTGATAAACAATATATGTTCTCATTAAAAAAGCAGCTAATTTAATGTGAAAATTAAAAGTGAAAATGTGTCATTTCTTGTCTTCCCTTAGTGTGCAGTCTCTCTAAGATAAAATCCTGAGAAAATAGAGATACTGTAAACTATAGAATTTATTGGAGTGGATATACAAACCAAACCTCGCAAACTAGTTTCTTTTCTTCCCCATTTCTAGACTAATTGAGACATTTGTTTTCCCTCATCGTTTATCGCGTCAGATAGAACAGAAAAATAAATAAACTGTAGCACTCACAAGCAGACATTGTGATGGGGGGCAGATAAAAAAGTTAAATTGTTTTCTTTCACTATGTTAATATCAAAAGAAGTGCTTATACGAATTTTTGCCACTCGATCCCAATTACGAAGTTTTCTTCTGAAATATTGGTCATCATTTACAAGTACGTGCAATAAATGCTTTGTGCAATCATATTTGACACGCTTCTTCAAACATACGATTTTGTCTCCACACAGATCTTCCAGATTCAAGAGGTCTGGAAGACATCCTTTGATGTACCTTTTTTAAAATTCTTTCCTGATTCTTTGACGAAATCCTGTACTGAGACCAGAAGATCTTCCAGCGTAAAACACTACGAATCAAATTAAAAACAAATTATTTTTCCTTTCACTTTAATGTGTTCTCTTTCTTTAAACTGTACATATGTGAATTTTATACACATACAATATAGTTTGTTAGTATCATTAACATTTTTATATCATAAAATAATCAAAATATTGTTATTTAATAAAATTCACTGATAGAGATCATTTATCGATCATAACACAAAGACATTCAACCTTACTCTCAGAGATGTCAAATTGTCAATTGCCTCTTCCAAGGCTTTTCTTAGACAATTATGAAACCGTTTAGCTTACAAACGGTACATAAATCTTTGCAGCAAAGTGCATTTTCTGGTCTAGTGCTAAATTGCGTTTCAAATAGGAAAATTTGTTTTCCGAACCATGTTCTTATAACATAAAACTAATGTGAGGAACAATATCTACTTCTCGAAAATATTAGAAACAAGTTTTAAGAACACCACTGAGTGAGATGAATTGTTGTCCTCACCTGCAGACCCTATCTGCATCTCTCGAGTCACAGTTATAAACATCAATTCGATAAATTAAATTATTCTGTACAGATTGTGGTCCTGAGTCTTAAAATGCTGTACTAAATAGGGGAGAGTTGGGTAGTATCGGACATTGGGTAATATCGGACAGTGCGTCTCTTTCATCTACCACAGATGGTATTACCTGTACGTAACTGTATGCGACATCACAAAAACGTAACCATGTCATTCAGGTACTATCATTTGGTTGTAGATGAAAGAAACTCACTGTCCGATATTACCCGATGTCCGATACTACCCATTCTCCCCTAATCTTGTTTATCACACACATCGGAATAATTTTAATAACAGAGGACTGGATATAGTGCTTATGTTTGTAAATGTACAAGCTTTTTCTCAGGCAAATATACTTAGCTCTGCTTGGATTTATCTTGATGATTTCAGCCGTGGATAGAATATCAGCGTACAGTGATAAAAGCTGGCGGAACCATGACAATTAACAAGTTTGACATCTCCCTTCAACCCAGACATTTTTCTAACATTCATGTGCAAAAATCATTCAAATTGAGGAGATGTACTTTGGCAAAGAAGTCTTTTCTAAATATCAGTCTATAAGAATTTGCTCGTCAATGGTTGAAAGCCGAAATAATGTTAAGAATGTTGAAGAGTTGTGTTGGCTGGGAGAGGCGTCGTTGGTCGATGTATAACATTCTTTATTACACGACCAAGGCTGGAGTCGTTTTGTTTAGTTGGCGCAGCGACCACCGCTAACGCCGCCACAAGAGGAGAAATGCTGTACATTCAGCAGTGAATGAAAAGTCAAACACTGGTGACATTTGTCTCTCTGTCGCCTTGGAGAAAGCAACTGTTTCAACATGTCAGCTCAGTGCGTCACGAGACGGAATTGCGTTACAATCGCGTGCGACTTTTTTGTTTTGAAGCCACGATACATCAGAAATAAGTACAGGGTGATTCAGGCGGAAGGACCACACGTTGAGGGGTGGTGATATGGGCGATTTTAAAGTAAAATCATTATAAAAAACTTATGTCTTATTCTCAACACTTTTGGAGAAAACCTATCGAAACCATGAGAAACGGGAACAGTGCAGTTGATAGTAAATTAAGAGATCGTTAACTGTATGTTGAAATTGTCTATTCCTCTTTACACATCTTGTTAAAAAATGTCGCAGTCATCGTCGATGCACTTTGCAGCTCGTGTAGTCTGGTGCCGTATTGCTAATAGGGATATCTTATGCGAAGTTTTACCGCTAGATGTCAGGAGCGTTCCATGCGGCGGAACAGGTTGTAGGGCTGTTATGTCATATACTACAGTTGATTACATTTTCCCGCTTGTTGGTTTTTTATGCGTGTCAAAATTATATTTACAATTGTTTTGTATAACCTGGTATAATTTAATATAATTCAATATTTTCTACCTCATAATTTAATTCACAATAAATAATAACGTAAACCTGTATAATATTGAGCGATTCCCCGAGATGGGTGGGGAAATCTGCAATATGCAGAATATAGATACGAGTAAATTGAATGTTCATGAACCTAAACGAGAACTTTGAGAACGAGGTGCACGAATAAAAAAATAGGAACTACCGGGATGTCGAAGGTGAATATTGCCCTCTTTAATCATTAGAATTTAAGAACCGTACGCTAAAAATAGGATATGCAGCCACCAATGTGTTTATTTTTATAGGGAAGGGACTATCGAGATTGAATTCCTTGTTTTTTTTTTCTATAGTTGCAGAAAGATCAAATGCAATTTTTAATAGAATGATATAATATGATTGCAGTAGTATCACGATTAGTCGTGCGTTTTGTAGGTTAAGGATATGCAGTTTTGAATACTATGTAGGATGATTTTGAAAATTTTAAATTAAAACATGGTTTTAATAATTAGGGTACAGTACATTAAACATATTATTCACGAAATGGGTTCCACTACGGATCGTCCTGGATAATAAACATCCCAATTTATCGAGAGTTTACTGCAGGCGTAAACTTCGGAGACTCCTGCAACTACTACATATAATCTAAGCTAACATACCTCGCTGTCGAGGTTGCATATGATTTTATTAATTTTTCCTTTCCTTCTTCCAAAATGAAACTGTAGTCAACAATTCCTTATTAAAGTAGTTACTTTTATTTAATAGCTAGCACTTTCGAGGCGCAATTTAATTACTTATATTTCTTAAGATTTAAAGCATATATTCAGAATATTTCGGGACCTGATTTAAGACGAAAGCTTTCCCTGGTTCTTAAATATAGGAACATAACAAAAATTTGCCATTTTTGTTGTTTTTAAAAGTATTTAATATACTAATACACTATGTGTATTCTCAATGTTTATATACCGAAAAACAAATGCACACGCAAAGCGCATCCCTCAAAGTACACGTGCGCTATCTGTTGGTGCTAGTTCAGGATATCCCTATTTGAGCTGAAAATTCCAAGATGACAAAGGCAACAGTAAAATATAATGTCATTCTGGTTGCGTCCGCATCAATGTGAGCAGTTATGCGGAGAAAGAAAAGACACATCCCTGTCATTTTCAAATAGATGTTTCTCGAATACGAGTGACAATAAGATGTGCATATGTGGGTGCGTGTGTGTGTATATATAAATGAATTTTTCCTTCAGGATGATCCATACTGTCACCTTCAACGTATGAGCTTTTCCTCTTGTATCACCCTGTATGTAAAGTGATTCGCGGTTGTACGTCCTGCCAATCTTTCAAATCCAAGTTAGAAAATTATCTTATGACGAGTTGCCAAACTAACTTACTATTATGACAAGTGTTGTATTGCATGTTTCCACGTATTCACATTTTTTTATGTTCTAGTGATATTTAACTTATTTTATATTTTTGTTTTCATATTTTCCGACAATGGTATATCTATAATGTGATATATTGAGCTATATATAATCATAATTTTCCTTACTGTATGTACCTAAAATATTGTATTCATTGTAAATTATTATTATTATTATTATTATTATTATTATTATTATTATTATTATTATTATTATTATTATTACTGCTACTATTTTTATTTATTATTATTATTATTATTATTATTATTATTATTATTATTATTATTATTATTATTATTGTCAATAATTGAAGCGTCGGCTGGAACAACGTTATAAGTTACATTTGGTAAAATTTACAGGAGCTGCAAAAATGTGTACACGTACAACGTTGTTGTTATAGGGAAGCAAACTTTTGAGTGGACAAATTTCACGTACTGCATTGATGGACAGTTGCAAGCCAAGGAGTATAGCAAGGTAACATGACATACAACATTATTACACGGAAACACGCCGAATGAAAATTTTGTAACTTACAACGTTGTTCCAGCCGACGCTTCAATTGTCTTATTTTTTTATACTTTGTATGTCTAATTTCTTTTGACCTGCTGTTCATATTTTATTATGCTTTTTTCTTTCTTTCTGTATGTTATATATTATGTCTAATTTCTACTTACTTGTTGTTTACATTTTATTATTATTATCTTATTCAGTTTTGTGTGTAAATTTGTAGTGTACTTTGTAAATTATTATTATATTGGGTTATTTTACGACGTTGTATCAACATCTAGGTTGTTTAGCGTCTGAATGAAATGAAGGTGATAATGCCGGTGAAATGAGTCCGGGGTCCAGCACCGAAAGTTAACCAGCATTTGCTCGTATTGGGTTGAGGGAAAACCCCGGAAAAAACCTCAACCGGGTAACTTGCCCCGACCGGGATTCGAACCCGGGCCACCTGGTTTCGCGGCCAGACGCCCTGACCGTTAGTCCACAGGTGTGGACTACTTTGTAAATTTGTAGTGTTTTTTGTAACACAGTTTTACTCCTGGTTGAGTGTTAGAGAAGGCCGCATGGCCTTAACTCTGCCAGGTTAAATAAATCATTATTATTATTATTATTATTATTATTATTATTATTATTATTATTATTATTATCATTATTATTATTATTATTATTATTATTATTATTATTATTATTATTATAGCTCCTCCCTTTGTTGCGTGGTACAAACAGGTCGAAAGGAGTGAAAACAGAAAGTGACTTGGTACAAACAAAAATCCGCACACATCCTGGATTGGAGATCTTACTTCTAACTTGAAATCAAAATCGAGGGAACAAACACTGTGTGATGCGCCTCCCTCATCGCGGCCCTCGCTGCAGCATCTCGACCCGAGAGCTCCGTAATGGCGCTTAACATCTCTGATCTCTGATCTCGTATAGAACGTGGCTCGCATAAGCGTCCAATATCGGTCGTGTTGAACAAAGCCGAATCCGCACTCAATTGTCTAGAATAGCGGGATAATCCGACCTCGAATAATCAGATTTGCACAACTGTATCGATATTGCCGATCGTCGATAGGCTTCCTACATGTCGTAACGGAGTTGATCACCTTGCACTCGCTGGATGCAAGAGTGTAATAGGAGACAGACGCGGGGCACGGAAAGAGCGATCTCTTTCTTCATGTTCGGGTTGGTAACTTTCTGCTGCTTGAAGTGTTTCATTTACTATCATTCCTGCATGTCCTTAGAGCTAAATTATATTTCAATCTTTGTATTACAGTAAATATATCTCGAAACTTGATATTTCGTATGTTACATCTAGAAAAACGGTCCAGACCTTTAATTTTCTATACCATAACTTCCAACGAGTAGGTAACCTCTCTTCGGAGTGTCTATCAAGGTAGATCCAACCTTTGAAATGTTCCGTTTTTCGAATATATTTACAAATGTGGAAGTAGGAACATCTACCTTGAAAACATCCATTTTATATTATCCTACAATTCACGCAACATTAAATTTCTTTGGTGAGCACTTTATGGACTTTGGCACCATTATCGTAAAGGCAAGGAAAGGAAAACTTTTATCTTGTATTTGCCAATAAGACTGAAGAAAGCCACCAGAGAAGCTCAGGCGGTAGCGCAACTTCCTGGTGATCTGGAGCTGCGCTCGAGCGTGGGTTTGATTTCCGTTTCTTGGGCTGATTACCTGATTTGGTTTTTCCGAGGTTTCCCCAACCGTAAGGCGAATATCAGGTAATCTATGGCGAATCCTCGGCCTCATCTCGCCGCTGTCACCAATTCCATCGACGCTAAATAGCCCAGTATTTGATACAGCGTCGTTAAGTAAAGAAGTAAAAAAGAAATACTGAAGAAAAGCTCATGTTTCTACACGTGAGGCAAGGTTAAAAAAACTAAACAATACCGCATCGCGAAAACACTTTTAGAGTTTCTTAAAATTTGATTAGAATTTAGAGATTAACATATATGCTGTGAAATGTAAGTTTGTTGAAGTTGAACTAGCGCTCTGTGTGATAAGAATCTAAAAATTGGATTTTTTGAATTCTCACTTCATAATAAATAAATGTGTTTTGCCTGCGTTGCAAAGCTATTTGCAGACTTAATTTGCCAGCTGAAAGAATGCGCGGAAACGTCCTTCGAGTGTCACGAGTTAGTTATTATGCTGTGGTAGCAACACACTAGTTGTTCTGGTTATGGTTATTCGTAAACATTTAAACTGGCACTGACGGCATTTCATATATATTATATATTTTTAGTATATGAACGAGATGCTGTCGTTTGCGGTGTGAGAACGGGCACATACAAGCAAATTTTATTGAAATAGTTGGTGAACGTATTTCAAATTGATGTTGTATTTTCAAGCTTTGTCTAACAGACGACGTTGCTTAAACATTTCCGTATAAAATTCTAATTGAAACTTCCTACATCGTTGCAATACCATTTAATGAACTGAACCGAAAACTTAAATTGTGATTAACATTTATAAATGATATTAATTTATTTCTCCGCGTTACTTAATTTTCTGTCAGAAGAAAAGAGGCTTCTGCTATACACTGATTAAAAATACTCCAGAATTGACAATACTTAGTTTGACCCGGGTCGCCATAGCAACCGCTCTATCAACCAATCGAAAGCTATGACATCATGCGCTGCTGCAACTCGTATCTATCGACAGCTTGTTTTGTCTGCAGTCCATATGTTGCGCGCGCTTTTGTTCTGTGTTTTGTCCCGTTGATTTTTCCGTAATTTCCGCAGTTTACTTCGTATTTGTGAATCAGCAACATCAGATTATGTACCTCAGAGTTAGTATTTTTCTTTCTTTATATAAACAAGTTAATATCACTGAAATCGCCAACATCATCATAACGGCTTAGATCATTTAGCTTGCTCCGACTTCAGAATTTACTGAAGTGTAGGACATCCGTATGCCAAATTATTCAAACCAATTTTCAGGAAATTTATAAATTCTTTATTCAGTGACAGAAAATAGCCTACTTTTCTTTACTCCAAATGACTGTGCAATATGTTTCAGAAAGTATTCGCTCCGACCGATTGTTTTGTGTGGTTGGTAGGCTTGAAACCGTAGTTTGCATGTGGTTTGTACAGGAGAATTCAAAAGCAAATGCTATTCTTGTCACCAACATCATTGAAAAAGCGAAAATGTTCACTGATTTCCATCTCCAACGCAATTATCCGGATTTCTGCATATAAGAATCACGGCAATCTCCAGTCAGTCCGTATAGTTGGAGTTCTACTCTACTTAACTTTAACGGAAGTCCTTTCTGCAGATTTCAAATAACCTATTGTCCGCGCAACTTATCTAGGCACTTGGGTTCCCTAGTGCTCTCTCGCTGCCCCTCTCCTTCCCTCTCCTACCACGCTACCGCTACAAGCAACCTCGCTACATCCCGCTTCCCCGTTCTTTTAGCTGCCCAGATAAGTTGCGCGAACAGTATGTTTGATAACGCTGCCTTGAAATGTCAAGTCCGAAATAACTTTAATGGAAGTATAGTAATTGAGGGGAAGTGATACGTCGCGGTTGAACATTGTACTGGAAGCCGGAAAATAGCGGGTCCCATTCCCTATGGTGCCATGAATTTTCTCCATTGAGGTGCTTATCCATTCTTTGGAGAAAAATTTGCAACTTTAAGCCGATTTTTAAAAACTATTTTTTCACTGATTATTAGGCACAAAATTAAGAATTTTCACATAAAATAAACCCCTCAAATATTTGGGGGGGAAGGGTGGCAATTTTTAAAGCGAAAACTGAAATTTGTTCTAGTCCACAGTTTTTATGTTAGAACAAAATTTATTTCACTATCTTACTCCTAAAAGAATAAAAAATAGGCTGTGAAAACATTTTTTCCCAATTTTAACCCTTTAAGGAAAAATGTCAATTTTTTTAAATTTCAAACAGAAATAAAAGTTTGATATATTGGAGTTTTAAATTAACTTTCTTCAGCAGTAGGATACTGTTTGTAGTTTGGTACTTAGCTTCGGTAATCAGCTTCATTTTGGTGCAAGAATGATGAAAATATCTCACTTCAAAGTGCTTTCTGTTAACATTTGTGTTGTAAAATGGTGTAAAATTGAACACGGAAAAAATCTACATCCCGAGAATATGAAAAATTGTAAAACCATACACACAGCTTCGTGACTATGTAAAATAATGCAGTCAAACTGTAACGCCAAATTCGAATTATTACACAAAAAAATATATCAAATTGACAGAATGTGACGGATTGACACTTGCAAACTTCACTTCCTGCTTAAAGAAAGGGTGCTTCCGGTCAATAAAAACTCAGCTAATTAATTAACCAAACATCATAGAGGCAAAACTGATACATTTTTTATAACTGGAAAGTTCAAGCTTTCAGATGACTTAAAAATAAAAAAAAATAAAATAAAATCTTTGAAGGAAATTTAAAAATTAAGGTTATATGAGTACCTTGATCTACAGTACTCCTTCCCTCCCTGGGTTTCACTCCGACTCTAACAGAAACGAGTACCCAGGGCATTTCCTTACGGCAAAGGCGACAAGGACAACTCTACTGCTGCTCAGTACCGATTGTCTTGTAAGGTGGAATCTTAACATCCCGCCCCCAAGGGCCAGTAATGGGATTGATTTTCTTCTTACGGACATTTGGGAATGTGATGTCAATTCGGCAGGTTTCACATTCTGGTTATTCCCCAGCTTAATTGTAGTACCTTGAAGCATAATGTAACGATACCGAACGCAGTAGACGTGCTGTAGTGACGACGACAGATATTTTACTCCTACGACCTGTCTTAGCAGTTGCTTAGGAATATTTTAGCAGCGTTAATGTTAGTTACAGCTAAGGTTTCTTTTGGAAGGTGTGTCATAGATAAGGTGACGGCGTTAAAGAGGAGTTTTGGATATATCACAGTGTTAAATAGAATGAAATTCCTCCCTTCGCGCCCAATACTGATCTCTTTCTTCGGAAACGCACTATGCAGAATTGGCACTAATTTTAATAATTACAATTTAATAATGGTTATTTATTTTTAATTAGACTAGAACATAAAAATGGCATCCGAATATAGATATTTGATTTTCATAGGTTAAATAATTGGAATTTCAATTTAGCACGAGAGACAATAATAGGGTTGAACTTAAAAACCCAATCTTTCACGACTTCAGATGGAAACCTTCCTTGAAAATTGACATAGGAGTAAATACTATAATGAAAATGGATAAAATGGCGTAAAATATCCTGTGATTGAGGTTCTGGCTGATAGGTACATCTGTTATCTCACTTGATGATATGTGTCAGAGGAAGAACAATTGTTTGTATACATCTGAAGTCTGACTAGGTAGTGTAATATGTAGCTAATCGGCGATGTATGCAATGGAGGGGAAAGGAACTGGCCACCCAACCCATTATCTCGCGGCCTAGTTGCCTCATAAGTGGAGACTTTTTGGTATCACTTTTGAGGTTCAGACCTGCCTTCGGACAGTTGACTGAACAACAATCCCCGTTAAATTAGTACTTAAAAAGTACCTCAATTTGTCTGTAGATAATTCACACTTTACTCTACGGAAAAAGCAATTTTGTACACATTTTAAGTCACAATTTAGCTGCGTCTGTGGCACTACTGCTATCGCGCTCGTTTTTCATCCAAGTGGCCCTGGTTCAATCCCCGGCGAGGTTGATATGATGAACAAAGCAGATTGTTTTCCATTTTTTGGGGGTAGTACGGATTTTTTTTTGCTATTATAGGAAGGTTTGGGGCTTATCAGGCTACTCGTCCGCGAAGTGGTACCTAGCTCTAGGGAGGCTGAGGCAGGATGGCCCACCTATCAGTGTCGGATTCACGAAAGCCATCCAGACCACTTGTCAGAGTCGGTCAATCATCGCATATAAGGGCACACAAAGGGCCAAACCGTGCCTAAGTGTAAGGTCTTGTCCCGAGTCCAGTCCTCGTGAAGCCAAACAAGCCAAGACACAATTAAACTAGCTCAGTAGACGTTCTGTGGGTTGAGATGTGAACTCTTTGAATAGTGGAAATTCAGTTTAATGTACGGGAAAGATAGAAAACAAATGAAATGTCAACCACGAATTTCAGGAATCTGATAAAAAAGGACACTGAACTGAAAGTTTTCAGCGTCTATAATTTTGGAAGCTGCTTTTTTGTCCTTTAATAAAATTCGTATCGGCAGCTAATTTCTTGTACTGAACATTTACTTTATAATACGCATCAGTGTATAACTTTTCAACTGGAATTTAAACATGATAATTTAGGAAATTTCCCTTGTTAGGTCGGTCTTTGAAGGTATTTATGGATATTGGATTGCATTGGTGAAAAACTGAAAATTTGAATTAGACTTTTTCATAGACTGAAGCAGTTTTGAGTGCTATAAACCGGGTGAATAATAATAATAATAATAATAATAATAATAATAATAATAATAATAAAAAATAATATGCCTATTCGTTATATCAAATTTCTTTTCCATTTTTTATTTAATTTGTGGAAATTCCAAAGTTTTATGATGAATGTGACGCATTTTTAATTGCAGTACATATTAATAATGTGCTATTTTTTAGAGTTAGATCATAGTTAGGAAACATTTTGGAAGAAGGGTATTTTCGTGGGATTTTAGAAATTTCCGTTCCTGTCAGTAAGGGTTTAAATATTGTTTTTGTAACTTCAATTATTCTGAATTCCCCTATGAAATATCCTGCAAATAGATGGTTGCAGACCTGAAGTACGCTGTTGAAAAGCGGCGAGGATCTTACCATGTCTGAGGACATGTCAAGTATTTGAATTTTTACTTTTAAGAGAAATGTGCTCACGTACGAAGAGGCGAAAGGATGATTGAGAAATTAGCAGCATGAAGTCCATCTCATCAGTGTTTATGGTCGTTGGGATGCATTATTTTAACGTAAAATTCTGTAAGAGGTTGTGCAGACTCTCTAACAAAATTTCGGCCACCTGAATTTTCCAAGTTCCAGTCATAACTTACTGCGCATGCGTAGTGCTTACTGCGCATGCGCAGTATGTTATGACTGGAACTTGGAAAATTCAGTTGGCCAAATTTTGTTTCTGGGTCTGTACAAAGCTGAAGTAGATATTATGCCATTTTAATTACATTGCCACGTTTTTCATCCTTTGATAATACTCTGCACCTATGCTTATAGGTTTTTTAATTTTAGGAACCCGGACTATAGTTATTATTGTTGTTATTACTACTGCTCCTACAACTTCAAGTATCTTGGCCCCATTTGGATTTAAATTCCCCCAGAAGAAAGTGCCTGATCTGAGCACTGGATATTTGGATTGTAGTACATGAAGACAGAAGTAGAGTGAATTTGCCAGCGCTGCTGCTGGCAGCAATAAGGAAGCCCCTTCTTCCATCGAGGGCGGCGTGAGGCGCGCGGCGAGCTGTACCAGTTAACCTTGAGACCTCGCCCGCCGTTGAGCTGTGCCTGGACGCTGGTCACTGTGGCCGATCTGAGTCGTTTTAATTTGGATCTGTCCTTGAAGAATTCCCTCTCCACTCCGCGATCCCGTGACATGGATGCCACTCTTCGGCCTGCGAAATTCCGCACATCTTTCATATAATGATAAAGTTGGACAGCCATCGAAAGGTTTTTCTCCCATTTTACAGCGATGATATGTTGTGCTGTTGGAAAGGACGCGAAATGCAACCTGGATTAGGATACCAAAATGCCGAATTGGTAGGATCGCACATTTTGGGAAATACTTGCCACTATATCGGTCGGTATTTCGTGAAGTAATGTGTCAAATTTATGAGTATTTGGTGAACTAAATTTCGTAATATGTATGATAAGAACTTTCTTGTGTTAAATATTATTAACGTACCTTGTTAACATGTTTCGACCTATTTTCGGTCATCTTCGGAACTGGTCGTTGTTGGTCTTGGCGCCTCTTGTTTCCTCTATGGGTGCGTTCGTAGTGTAGAGTCAAAGAGTGTATGAGTTTTGAAATTGAGTTTTGTGTGTGTGTGTGTGTGTGTGTGTGTGTGCGCGCGCGCGCCAAGACCAACAACGACCAGTTACGAAGATGACCGAAAATAGCTCGAAACATGTTAACAAGGTACGTTAATACTATTTAACACAAGAAAGTTCTTATCATACATATTCCGAAGTGATACAGTGTTAAAAGTTGTGTAATCAAGATGTATGAAATAAATTGTCAGTTAATTGCAGTATGTATTGTTTAACATAAAACTTTTTCTTACGAATATCGCATATCAGCATTCTCAAAATATAAACTAAACAAGGTTTCTGGATTGTCTGCACGAAGATTTATGCAACAGTCAGCGAGAATTTTCGTGTACGAGAAGAACCTCTCTCATTGTCCATATATGTGGGAAACTACACTGCCTGAAAAACAGTTGACACCAAGTTCACTGTGGTGTTTGCTAGTCCCCCCGTAACCTCTTCGCCAACATTTGGCCTCCGGCGAATAGCATACTGCACCAAAGATTGAAAAAATATTGTTTTTTACATATATAATTTGTCCACCTCTGCTTCGGCATGTGGGCGTGAGGCCAGCAGCCGGCTGGTCGGTCTAGCTAGGCCCTTCACGGGCTGTAGCGCCACGGATTATTACATATATAATTAATCTTTGCTGCAGTCGACTGCAGAAATCGATCTTCTTTCGATAGCCATAGCAATAGTAAAAGTGAGCGTATACAATATCCATAGAGGAAGTACGGAAATCCTATTAACGTTACCAAACGATTGATAAATTACCTGAAACAAAAGTTACCAACATGTTTTTTTAACAATATTGAATCAGATTTTGGTATATATATTGTAGTTTTTGCGATAGAGGGAGTATATTTTGTGATTATTGACATATTTCGCATATTGATCCAAATTTCGCTTTATTTTGCGTGTTTATATCACTTAAATCTTGTATTTTAAACATTTAGAAGATTAAATTTAACAAAGAAAGTAATTTCGGAAAATTTCGCGCTTATCACTATTACCAAAACGTACGGTCCCTACGAACTGGTGTTCGATATTTCAGTAAGAATAAACATCAGAATAGTTCAAGATTGTTCTTCGACCGCGGCGTGTGAAATCATTATATGCAGTATCAAATTGTTTACGGTATGTAAGCTTAGGAAGTAGATTATTTTAAATTTCTCATTTCGTTCTCCTTAAACATTCCTGGTCTGTAGGTAGGGCATTTTTGTATTTTATTTTTTTTTTTTTACAAATTAAAATGTCACCGCCAACAAAGCACTTAATTAAGAAGTTTATATAGACCAAATTATAATCTATGCATGTATACGAGTAATATTGGTGGTATAGCTTATTAAATAAGTTTTCTTTTTTAATTAGTCCATTATTATTATTATTATTATTATTATTATTATTATTATTATTATTATTATTATTATTATACTAGACACATCATCGTTGGTTTCGGTAAGATATACTTCAGTTCTCAATACGTAGATCTATTTTTCCATAGGAGTTGATCTTTGATCTGTTTATTTTGGAGTCTTTTGTTTGTTGTTTCTACAACATCGCTTACTACTGGTGTGATTTTCGCTTCTAAGTGTTATATTCTTCAAATAGATCTACACTGACATTATGACGAAGTGAATAGAAACGACTGGAAGCATAAAATTGAAATGTGCGTATAGAGAGGAATGGAGAGTGTGAAATGGACAGAGAAAATAAGAAATGAAGCTGTGCTAGTAAGAATGAGGGAAGAGATAATAATGCTGAAACTGACCAGAAAAAGAGAAAGGAATTTGCTGGGTCACTGGCTCAGAAGAAACTGCCTACTGAAGGATGCACTGCAGGGAATGGTGAACGGGAGAAGAGTTCGGGGTAGAAAAAGATATTAGATGATAACAAGATAAATTAATCGTTTGCGGAGACTAAGAGGAAGGCAGAAAAGAGGGAAGAATGGAGAATATGGGTTTGCATCGAAGGAAAGATGACTTTGAATGAATGAATTCTTTGAATTTCTGTATTTATGACTCATATGTATTTTTACATTTTGATTGTTATTATTTATAGGTCATTTTTATTATATAAATTGCGGTAATAAAGATGGATTTACGAACATTACACAACAGAAGTTTCAATCTTCAGTCGAGAGCAGGAAATCGGTCTATATTACAGTAGCTGTCGTACAACTTGTGTAACGTTGTCTAGAATATATGTAGACCTACTTGTAATCATTTCTGCAAGCTTTAACAGGACGTACATATATCTGTATACTGTTTTAAATACAATTCTAATTATGTTCCTGAACGTTATTTCTGACAATTGAATACCTCCCGGAATAAGGATCTAAGTACATAGGAAAACAATGTACCATGTGCCTTTATTCCGAAGGTATTCAATTACTGTTGCTTATAGTTTTTGTCTCTTTATGTCGTATACTTCATGTGGATGACGCAGATATGCTTAATGCTTTCGTATGCGTCTACATTATAAGCAGAGTCTGCAAGGGATAGTTCCTCATCGGGCAATATAACTCGCATCTGTAGCGTACGATATGACTGAAGCTTAGTGTCCACTAGAGAGCTGACAGTAATCTGGAATTCTGCGGAATCAAATCTGGACATAACTCCCAGAAGTGTGTCCTCTTGATTGAACGGTTACGCGAGTTAACCTTTTATTTTTTTTTGCCCGTTTACTCACAAACAAGGTATTGTACGTCGAAAATTGGACGAAAACTTATGTGCTGCTGTTACTGCCATGTACAACATATTAAAAGATTAAGAAAAATCGAAGATCATCAACAATTTAGAATTTTTTTCAGGATGTCAGCAAAAGAACTAGAAGTATACTTATTAATAAATTCGATTGGACCACAAATCACTAACAAGGTCACGAAATTTCGTTACGAAATTCCTGTGGGAGATTCAGGTATGTGGTTTTCATTTTATTTTGCAGTTTGACAGAGTTTGGTTTGTCTCACTGTTTCCAAAATATATTTTTTAAACTCACAAGCCTATAATATAATAATTGTTTGAAAGGTTTATGTACAGTAACTGTTTTCCTGTCCATGCCAACCCCCGAGAGGACATTTATCTATACGAAACACATTCGCACTGTTCAAACTGCTGGCTGAAAGATCTGCACACCTGCGAGCCGACATTTCTCTGTCACTCTCTGCTACATCAGAGATCGATCTCAGACCCATCTCCACATACTGAAATATGACTTTCGAGAGATTCCTTCTCTCTGAGCTCGCAAATGGACACTAAGCTTCACTTTATTGTCGAACTACAGAGCGGCGTCGGCGGTCAGCTTTGTATCATGAACGTCTCTTCCTCGTTTCCTCTCCCAACGTACACAATATTCACAGACCTAAAGAAATATTAACAAGACATAGCGTACGAGATAAACAGGAAAGTGCAAGAAGAGTTTGCTCAAAGTCTCGGAAGACATCAGCACCGACCCCGCAAGCAATCGCGGTCAGGTCTGATGTTCGCAGCACGGCCGGGTGGCGACTGGAGGGTGGCGGAGGATAAACCTCGCTTGAGTCCGCTTCATTCTTGCCTAGGGCGTGAATGCTCCTTTGACATGCCCAAAATGTGAAGAAACTGGACATTTCCTAACGGCTCGCGACCAGCAAGGGTTTCCAATGGACTGCTTGCATTGCCGTTGACGCGCCCGAAGGCGAGGAGGCGAGGCCGTTATCACTGTCGGCCTTCTGGACGTCTTATCGGCAACGGAAACAGTTCTGGCTCAGTCCACCCTACTCTGCACAATAAGAACTCGAAACGAATGTCACATCGATCATCAAATTTAATACTGAACATTACATTCTGCAGCTTGGTCCACCCGATCCGTCCCGAGGCTCCTACAAACGAACAGTCTAGAACATCGAACCACATGAAACATTGTACGCACGATTGAAACATGGCAAGACGACGGACACCCAAGAAGTAATGTTCCATCGGATGACAACTACTACTACATTTGAATAACTGATTAGAAATGCGTCCAAGTGTCCAGTTATAGTGCAGTATGGTAACCTTATACTATTTACAGCAGCAGAAGTGTGCACTTGTGCTAACTTGGGGTAATATGCGTCCTCGGACCACTTGTGCTGGTAACTGTGGGTTGAGGGCCGAGTGCCTCGCCGGCATCAACAGTACCATACTAACAAACACGAGATTAGATTCACTTCGGAGTCCGTCACACACTGACGTGCCTCTTCATGTGCAGCGAGAGGTGGTCGGACCGCGAGAAGGCCCGCTCGCACAGGCGGCACTGGAACGGGCGGTCGCCGGTGTGCTTGCGGTAGTGGCGCGTCAGCTCGTCCGAGCGGGCGAACTTCCATCCGCAGCCCTTCCAGCTGCACTGGTACGGCTTCTCCCCCGTGTGGGTGCGCAGGTGTGCCTTCAAGTGCGACGACTTGGTGTACGTCTTGCCGCACGCCGGGTGCGAGCACGTGTGCGTCGTCAGCTTCTTGCGTCCGCAGCTGCGGCGCCCCCTCTTGGGCTTCTGCTGGACGTCGCCGCCCGAGCCGTTGGAGCCTGCCCCGGTGGCCCCCAGGAAGGCGGGGTGCGACGGGGGTTGCTGCTGGGCGGACAGAAGTTCCGCCAGGTTGGGCGACGACGGGGGAGTCATTATTTTTATTAAGGGGGGAGGAGGTACGATGTTATTAACCACCCTCTGCTGGGGAGACAGGTTGGCCGTCGCCGACAGACCTCGGGGGTAATCCTGGTTCTCGGGACTCGCGGGGGGCGACATTTGGCCGTGGCTGTAGGCTACTTGGTGGTGTGCAGGGACGATGGTCATGAGTCCGTTGTAGGCGGTAGGTGGTTGCGGGAGTAGCGGCGGGAGATCCTGCGGTTCCCTGCTGCCGTAGAAGTCCGCGTCGCCCCTCCTGCCGTGCGGCAGAACGTCTTCCTTGGAGTCGAGGTGCGGCGCGGGGTAGAAGCTGTGCTGCTCGGCCGCGTGGTTGATAAGCATGTCCAGGTCCACGAACTCCTCCGCCTGGTAGCTCAGCTGGTCCGTCTCGGGGCCCTGGCCCTGGGTCTGGGCCTGGGGCTGGGGCTGGGTCGGGGTCGGGGGCGCGGGATCCGCTCTGGCCACGAGCACGGTGCCCGAGCCGCACAGACTCACCGGTGACGCCTGCGGCGGCGTGGGCTGTCCCAGCAGGATGCTCTCGATGTCTTGCCACATCTGCAACAAACGTTCCAAGTCAGACTTCACGACAGGAGCAAGCGAAGGAAATTAGTCTTGCTTTCTCTTCACCTCTAGTGAAGTAAAGCATTAGTTTTTCTGTACAGACGCATGCGACGTGCGAGGGGCTCGCACAAATCCGGACTACACGAGAGATAGTGAGTGGTTTCTATAGTTGTGAGGTGCGCAGACAGTTTCAGAAACCACGCACTATCTCTCGTGTTGTCCGGATTTGTGCGAGGCGAGCCTCGCACCTCGCATGTCGCATGCGACGGTTCAGAAAAAAACAAGGCTTAACTCGTGGATAGCAGAGGTATTCTGGGCCCTGTCCAACAGGATTATGGTCTGATTTCTTACAAATGTACTGAGTTGTAACTACGCAATATTTATTAGTAGAATTGCATTCCACATATGGTTGCCAGATTTCCCGACTTTTGCAGGATTTCGCGTAATTTAGAGAATTTATGTCCTAATTTCCCGTTTCCGGATTTATGATGTCAATATCCCGCTTTCCACTCTTTAAGTTGAAACAAAAATGTTAAATTTCAACAGTTTTAATTTTTGCACATTTGATAATGTCACATGACTAATCGATTGTAACATTGTAATTCAGTTCTTTGCATTGAGCTATGGGGTACAAATAATCACTCGATTGTGATCACTCACTCACTAATCGTTGCTCGTTAATAACGTCATGGGAAAGCGGAAATCTGAATATTTACTTGGATTGAAAATGTGTTTTTTTGTCCGTTATTTAAGTAATAAGTAGTAAATCCAAAATATTCGGTGTTTTAATTATACGTTTAAATGTTTACGGAAGAGAAGATCTAATAATGAGAATTCTCCATAAAAAAGTGGAATGATTCTCCTCGGGTTTTAAGCCAGGTGATTTGGATAGTTGCTTCCAAGCTTTCGATGACTGTAGCTCCTATCTTCTTCAGGGATTGACGTGCTGTGGGACCATGTCTAGCCGGTATATGCATGGAATATAATATAACGGCTAGACATGGTTCCACGGCACTTCAATCCCTGAAGAAGATGGCAGAGCTAGTCATAGAAATCTTTGAAGCAACAATTCATCTCATCTGGCTGAGAACTCGAAAATAATTTTTCTATATCCAACGCCGGGAAAGAATCAAGTCGTGCAAAAATAGTCTTTATTTATAGACGTGAGAAGATGTGTATAATTTTTTGGCTTGTGCCCACGCGGAATAACCTCTCTGAAAATCACAATGAACCATAAATGGTTAAACAGCAGAAACAGATGCTCCACTGTTTTAATGAAATTAGAATTACATGTCTGTGACAATTCAAATGTGGACTATCAAGATTTCTATAATGCTGTAAATCATGATGTGTCACCTACTGTAAAGAGAAATAAAAACAAGCAAACCAAGGTAAATCTGAAGATTATATTTTTTTATGAATCTGATCTTTAATTTTCATAAAAACAGATCAATGAATTTAAAATATCTAAAATTGCAGATTTACTCAATTTGTGTCTAAAAATAAGAAGATTCCATAATTTTTACAAAACCCATCTGGAAAACCTAGTTCTGCAAACGTTTCTTGTGCACTTTTAGTTTACTGCCCCAAATTTACAATTGTACAGGTGACTTTTCATTGTTCTGTTTCAGAGAAATATTAGTTTTAGTTAGTTACAATTTGCATAGATTTCTCTAGAACGGAAGAAATGCTGATAACATCTATTACATGTGATATTTGTGTGTAATTTAAGGAAATAGTTGAGTGAGATACAGTATGTGCTCTAGTAGGAGTGAAAATGGTGATAAAGTTAATGAGAATATGTTTGTAAAAAAAGGAAGACTACATTTTCATTTTAACTCAAGATTTCGGTACAATCAACATTTTGCGAATTTGAAGAAAAAAGACTTTCCACTGGCATTGGACATATATTAAGACATCCAACGAATCGAAATAAATCATTATCAGCTAAACATGAGTTCATGGTCTGGGTAATGGTACTCATAATAGCATAAGATAGATGCATGGAATATCGAAGTCTTCAGTATGTACCCGTAGATCAATTCACTTTGTGATAGCATCCATAACGTTATAAAATTTCAGTCCAGCGTCTTACTTTGCCTTTTATTTTAGTCTCACTAAATTCATAGAACAAAATATTTTACTTTGCCCCTGGCTCTTTTAAAATAAATAATTTCGTCTCTTTTGACACCTTTTTCATGAATTTTCCTTGTTTGTGAAATAGTACAAACAAATTATCGCGCGCATATGAGAAGATTAATACTTGCACCATCTCTCGAGCGAAATTGGCACTCTGACCCATAGAAAATTACGAATGTCATCTCAAAGTGAAAGATTACCTTTGAATACTTAAATTATAATTATTCATGAAAAACTAATTCAGAGAAATTTTGAAGGAATGATAATAATCTCATCTTTGCACCCTGGAATACAGAACTATTACCAAGCAGGTGGGCATAACCTTAGACCATACACTTGTGGAACAAGACCATGGAGGTCATCCCTTATAACAGTGGTCGACAGCATTCGCTGAAATGGGTAATGGGTAAGCAGTGTATCTGAATATGCACCGTCGTGCAGAAGGGATATGGAGGAAGCATACCCGTTAGCAGCCACGGTTGCACGATAGTGCAGTCTCTTATCCGCGAGTAAGAGATGCTAGCCCGAGGGTGCACTGTGCTGATGACCGCTGCCTTAGACTCTCAACACGTTGCTAAAAATTATTGCGCAAAATGTTCCTGGACACTGAGTAAATAAGTAAGACATTTATTTCTGCTTGGTATTCCAGAAGTGAGGTATACAGCATTTCAAGCCGTGCAGAAGCCACGGCAGTGGAGTCAAATGTGTGACTGTTGTCGGGATGGTGTTTCGTATGTCGTTCCAACCCCGTTTCTTCGCAGTTTCGCAGTGCAAGTGTAGGAAAGCCAAAATTATGGAGTTCGAAAATCCTTGGGAACAGACAGTTCGTTGATCTGACAAGTTGTTAGTTCATAATCATGAATTTGTTTTTGAACCTTATAAAGGTCAACCAGATGTGACCTTTGGGAATTAGCCAGCATTCTGTGCCATGGAATGAGGAAATGCTGAGACCTGAAGGATGTATCCCCGCTCTGAATTGCCGCCATGTCCCAGCACACTCTTGCATGGGTCCTGAATGTCCATCAGTTATCTGAAAATTGATGCTTTCGATCTCTACCACGTCTTTGATTGTAAGATTTTACTTTTGTATCTAAGCGATGCGTTGTGAATTACACAGATGATTTCTGTTTTCTATTTTCAGCTCATTTTTAGACGAGAGTCCTGGCTTAAACCGTAGGAAGTAACTTTCCTCGACATTGTATAAGTTTCATGTGTTTTAAAGACATTACGACAATTCGAAGAAAAAAAAACTGGCAAACTACAGGATTCTTTTATTTTCATTTTGCCCTTGACGCGAAGTTCTAGAATCGCAGGCCAATAGGCATAATTTCGTTTAAAACCATGATTAGGAACTGATTAATTATAATAATACATTATAAATGTCATACGAGTAGTAACTTTAATATCCAAAAATGTTTTTCTCTGTGTCATGGATTTTAACCCTCCAGTAGTCGCGCGCTCAAATGCAACGTTAGTGGTCGCGTGGATGATAGCCGTGATCCATATCGTAAGTTGTTTTTTTCACAAATAATTTAATTTTTTTACCTTTCTGGTTAGTTATATATTAATGATTACACATTATCAGAGTCATTTTATATTTATTTTTCATAAATAAAACAATTGTTTGTCAACTACATATTATAACAAATGCTGGAAAAACATAAATTTAAAGACTGAGAACATCTGTGCACAGCACAGTCTTGATCCAATTACGCGCCAAGAAAACTCTTGATTATCAATTTCTAATTACAGAGACTAGCATAGAGGGTAGAGAAATATACGAATGAAAGTTACTCAGATGACAGATAAAATACGTGCTGCCATGTCAGATCACCAATCATAAATAAAGTACAAATGTAGGCCTATACAAGATTTTTCAAAAGTAATGCATAAATGCAACTCAAATTAAACGATGGGGTTTTGGACAAAAAGCTGAGACATGTCAATATACCTTTGTCCGAAATGTAACGGTTGGCAAGTTATTGATGGGCGAACTTTTAAATGGAGAGAGGCATTATAGACGCATTTCTAAGTTTTATAACATTGTGATGTGATACAATATTGAAAGTGTCGCGTCTTGTATTGTTCCATTAAGTTCAATTCACAATTAAGTGCAAACTCAATAAGAGAATATAATAATTACACAAGACAAATTGTCCTTATGGATTTCATGAATTGTCTGGTATCGATACCGTTCTCTTTCCGATCTAAATGAAACACTTGGCAGCTTGCCAGTTTCAGGTAACATCAGGTAAATACGGAAAACACACAGCAAGATGGAACCCTTCAATTTGGAAAACATCGTCGTCTGTATTCCTCAATAGCAACCAAAGCATTGCCATCTTAAAATTCTTAAACAAAAAGCTTGTCTGCATATCGACTATGCGAATACACTAATTAAATGTAAAGTGAACGTATATTTAGTTCTGTATGTTGCGCTGGCGTAACGGTGCTCAAATGCTGCTGTGTGCAAAAGATCTGACGTAACATGTCAAGTATAGTACACGGAACAGCAAGACGTTCCAGTGTTTCTTCTGTGAATTTATTCACAACCGTTAGACTACGGACTTGGTATATCAGGTTAAATCAATCAACCAAACTACAATTTCCTGAAATATTTTATATTCCTCCTGAGACACTCCGTATATGATGGTTGTCAAAATCCGACAGGTGGTTTAGGGGCATTCGCGAATCCGATGCTAAAAATTGGGACATTCTGTCTCAGTCCCTGATAGAGCCAGCCCATATGTAAACGACAACACTTCACACCTCAGCCAACATGTAATATTGTAGGTAATAGATAAAATTGGGGGAAGGTGGAGAGTGTTAGTGGAATGATAGAAGGAAAGAGGAGTACCCGGAAAAAATGAAACGTTTACTTTGTCCACCTGGCCAGGGATTGAAACTGGGCCACCTGGATGGAGGACAGAGCGCTGCTGCCAATCTTAGGTGAATATTAGTTCCTGGAAAGCTCCTCCTACGCTCTGGCATTGGCCCGTTCCATCTATCCTCACTCGTCTAATGATTTGGAACCATTTCCAGAAATTCATCCTCATGTTGAATTGTTATCCTTCCACTGCTAAACCCCATTGCAGTTTGGTTGATAGGCTTTCCCCTCTACTCACACTCTCTACCATCAGTGAAGGGAAAGCTGCTACTGTTCATCTTACTAACGTTCGACTAATTGACTTTCAACACAGTGACAACATTTTATTATTGAAAATGTTTACCGGTAATCTATATTTCGAAAGCCTATACTAAGCGTTAATATTTCATTTTATTGCTATTTATATCAACTGGCACATTAAAAAGCTACTGAGAGCAGAAGATAAATGTTTTCTTCACCGCTAGTTGCTACTCTACAGCATACACAACGGGACAATCTGCACTGTGTCACTCCCCCCTGACAATACAAACTAACATTTCTTAATTTAATTTATTATTACTTGGAAATAATATAAGAACGACACTAAAATATACACAAACATGTAATTGTCAAACTTGTGTCACTGTATTTTATATTCACTTATGTACTTTATTTAATATTTTATTATCTTGTGTGTACAACTTGGGGGGTGCAGGCATAAGAGGTAACAGCTACCGTTCTGTTACTGACGGACTCTGGGCAAGTAGAAGGGGAAAGAAATGCCTTCGCATCCTCTCAACTTGTATGAAATGTCGTTTAGTTAGATGAGTATGTTCATTTGCACACAACATTATCACGGAATATTTTTACTCTTGAAAATTAATCATACTCTTAGATAGGCCTCTACAAGCATTATCTGATACCCGAGTGACGTAAGAATTGGAACGCGTTGTGAAAAATACTGTCTCACATCAGTGAGAGATAGAATGTCTCTTCAAGCAACTTGCACCCACACTGCTCATTGCTTGCCAAGCGCGCCACTTTCTCTTTCCACGTGCATGTAATATATTTTTTTTTATTTCCATCTTGCTGCACTACTAATACAACTGCTATTGCTATGCAGTATAGCTCCCCAAATTCATTATGATATCGGATGGGTACCGATTTTATGCACTGGTCGAAATTTAGTGACAAAATTGCATCCCGTCTGATGAGTCGAATCAGCGCTCAATTCGCATCACATGACGCGTTTGGCACGAGGCTATTGCTCGGGCCGTTAAACAATAGAGTCGTTGATTAGTACAGTACTTTTAATAGGCTTTAATTTAGTAAACATCACCATCATTTTCTTCATTACTACGCGATAAATTATTTAAATCACTTAATGTAAATGTGTTCTGTAAACGACTAATACCACTGAACACCATCACATCACTTGAACATATACGTATATCACTTGAAATTATTTTATATTGGATGAAATTCTTTCAATAACTGGCGTTCAAAGATATCTGACCTACAATTTTGTGATCGTGTAAGTGACATATCTTTTGTTGAGATTGAATGTTACTGAAGGGAAAAATAGAACGAAATAAATTTCATTGTGTAGTGAAATTTATAAACTGAGGGAAATGGTAGATCTTTTAGCCCAGAAGTGTTATTCCAGTCAAGGCCGGAATTTAACCTGAGCTCGCCGAATTAAATAACCTGTATAGGCAATTCGGTATCTCTGAAACCTAACTACGCGTCAGGGGAGGAAGAAACTGGACTAAAAAGCTTCCCTCCCTCCCTACACTTCTACTTGTAGCAAGCGAACTCACTCCCACCATAAGATTCTTACTACATGCTACGTTGCACACAAACTTTTGGTTTCACGAGAGAATGAATGACCTACACTCTAGCTACGAGAGCGGGGCTATGAAGTTAACACATAAACCAAATACTTATTCTTCTCCGTAGATGTACCAGAAGCAACATCGAACAGGCCACATTATCGTCGCTTCAAGAGAGACGTTGAAGATGAAGTAAGAGCATTTAGGGCAGCCGCTGCAATTGGGAAAAGCAAGCTATTCGCCTCTCATTTGTAAGGTAATTAATGCTTTATATTTCACCTGGCAAATTTACCGGCCAGTAAGTAGCGTTTAAAGTTGGCATATCTAACTTTATGCTTTGGACTTTGTCTACAAAACTTGTCAACGAGCGTACTGGTGCACAAAGCTTAAAATGCTAGGAAACTGGCCGAACAGATGCGAGTGAACTTGGTTTGTCTCGAAAGATTTCGCTGTTGTAAACAGCAGTTTTGCAAGTTCTTGTAAATTTAGTTGCAATTTATAGGCTAATATAACACTGACAATAATCATTTGATGTTAAACTACAGTAGAAGCTACAGTATTATTTGCGAAAGACCAAAGAAGCTATAGTGAGATTTACGCTGAATTTGTGAAGTGCCATAGTGTGAATGAAAGAAAATGAGCAATTTTAATAATTTAAGCATATAATTTATATAAAAAAAGAAGAAGGAAACATTGAACCAAGATACTTAAAAAATTCAGCAACATAAATATTTTCATTTCTTGCGAATTCATACAATAACGAGAGCGCAGTCAACATGCATAACATATTTACACACAGTGAGATTCACTTGCCCCTTATTATTAAGTACCGAGTCATCAATCATATTTTTATTATCAGTAACAATGGTGGAAAATATGATTAAGCACTCGGTATTATGCAGACTTGTATTTTATAGCATGCCTACGAAATTACTGTGCCTGTTTCTAAGAGATTTCAACATAAGTGGTTGGTAGTGAAATTTGCATACCTCCAGGAAAAATAATTTCTTAATTTAAAATAGACAATTCTGCATTGTATCTGGTTACCAAGAAAGGTTTGGAGCAGCAGCTGATATTAAAAACTTTATTGATTTTAAAATGTTAATGAAGTAAACACCTCTGAAAAAAATAAAAATATAAGATGTTGGTGTTCAAAGTATAAACATTTTATAGTAGGCCTATATGTATTGTCCGAAATGCTAGTAGGCCTACATTTATGACATCGCTGGCATAGAATGTATGAGGAGGAAGTATGCGCAATATTCCGGGGTTTTAAGGACATATGTACGTGAACGACCACAAATATTATCAGAAAATGCAGGCTCTAAATTTCTAAAATTTTATAAGGAAATGAACTCACAATTGAACAAAAATTGCAATGTACCACTACAAGACTTATTAGAACTTAAATATCTGATAAAAGTATAAAAAAGGTTACTGATAATATTTAAAAAAATTTACTTTTTACTTTATATTAAATTTTTCAAAATTTGAAAAATGTCACACATATTATTTCATAACTTCACAACCATTAGAGGCAGAATTCTGAAATTTTGTACACTGATTTAACATGCATTTATGTAGAAGGTAGACTACAATAATGCCCATTTCTTTGAAAATAGAAAAATTAGGTCACAGAACATTATGTAAATTTTAATATATGTTATATAGAACGAATAAAGAATTAACTGTATTAAAATAAACAACTCTACATGTCTGAGAGTAGTCTACTTTTCATAAATAATTGTTTATTACATGCAGGAAAAATATTAAAGTTGTCAGAGAGACCATAACAATGTTATGGTTACCAAATGATGTAACTGCAGAATTTCTTTAATACTCAGATAAAACTGGTTTGAAAAATATTATTAGTTAACTTTTTTTATACTTTTTTCAGATATTTAAGTTATAACAAGTCTTATTGTGGTACCTTGTAATTTTTGTCCAATTGTGAGTTCATTTTCTTGAAAATTTTTAGAAATATAGAGCCTGCATTTTCTGATAATATTTGTGGTCGTTTACGCACATATACCCTTAAAAGGAGAGCATTAAATAACAAACTTAGTGTGAGACCCGAATTGTTAAATCATTATTAGCTACACGTCTTGGATCACCTGATCCAATATGACACAAACACTAAACTTCATTTTGCATTTTAGACATGAGTTCTGTTCCTACGAATCGAAAGATAATGTACGGGATTGTATAACTTCGTGTAAATAAGGGGCAGCTGACTCACCTGGTATACAGGTTGAATCGTAAGTAATGTCATTAATTTCAGGGAGTTATTCTTTGAGATAATTGAAACAAAAAAGTTTAAGGGGAAATGGACGTTATCGCATTCAAAGTAATGGTAAAAATAGCCTATCTTCAAGCGGTCAGAATTGTAATACTATTTAACACAGCTCTTTCATTTTTTTAGTGATATCTGTATACACATTAAGCTTTAAAATGAAAGAAGAATGGTTAATCTAGTGTAAATCTTACCCTTAAATTAATTTTTGAATTTAATCATATTTTTTATATAAATTCACTACATACCTGTGATTAGGTATACTCTATTCACTTATCATAGCACACATTGAATTAAAATTTTGGCCACTTACTGATAATAGATACTAAAAATACCCTACTAAAATTATTAAAATATCTGTAATATTATGGGCATACGGCTTATACTAATCTTCAATTCCTTTTTAATTTATTGACGGTGATGATTGCTATAAGCCCTATGCCCATAATATTACAGATACATGAATAATTTTAGTAGGGCATGTTTTAGTATCTATTAGCAGTAAGTGGTCAAATTTTCAATTCAATATGTGCTACAATAAGTGAATAGAATGTACCTAATCACAGACATGTAGTGGATTTATAAAAAAAATTGTGCTTAATTAAAAAAATTAATTTAAGGATAAAGATTTACTCTAGAGTAACCACTTTTTTTCATTTCAAAGCTTAATGTGTATACATATATCACTAAAAAAATGAAAGAGCTGTGATAAATAGTATTATACTTATGACTGCTTGAAGAGAGGCTATTTTTACCATTATTTTGCATGCGATAATAACCAACTCCCCTTAATACAATTTTGCTTCATTTCAGAGCCAAAAATTCTTCTGTATAGAACGTTTAATAGCGTATTTCGAGAAAGCCATTGATTGAATTCCCAACATGCTCGATCAATTTAAGAGAGAAGTGTATTGTGATAATAAATTATTGAAAGAATTTTAGTTCTGTGCTTTAGATGTGTTGATCCGAAGAAATTTAACTTTTCGTTCTGAAAAGAAATGTTAAATATTACATTTGTTCGGATCGAATTTCCGCACATCGGTCGCTATTTCAGTGCGCGTGGAAGAGACACGAGTTGTTAATGTGACGCAATGAAATTCTGTGAGAACGGGTACATTAAAACATAGATAACATGCAGTAACTATTTCAGCTGTTGTTAAAATAATTCTGCCATTGAAGCACATGTCGAGATGTTTCTATTGTGTTTCCGCAGATCGTTCGCCACTTCTATTACTCTTCCGTTCAGCGAACTTGAATACAACACTAGCGCCACTACAATCAGAGAAAATTAAGTGATGGATAAGTTAACAGCGATGTCGTACTGGATTTTACTACGCATTTTACACGGTAAATCGCTTAAATTTTCATGGAGTACAGAACAAAGCGGTAATGATAACGGACTTAATGGTGAAGTAGTGACTAAATTTCGAAGTAGGATGAGTGCGCCTTGTACTTACTCCATAAAGAACGTCAAGTAATGCGAGAACGTCAGTACTAAACGTCTGGAAATCTCGCCGTCTACATGTTGAACTCTAACGAACAGGTTCTGTTCTCACGTTGAAATGAAGGTAGATCGACAAGGTGGAATGTCGATTCCAGTCTTAATTACAGCATTGGAAATAATCCAAAAGCCATAATTAGTGTCTTTACAACTTCCATCGCTATTATGGCAATATCATTACCGCATCATAGTAACTAACAGTAACAGGAGCGAAGTTAAAAATAAATTTGCCGCCATTTTTAGCGTTACAACGAATCATCTCTGGTCAGTTGATTTTCTTTGTTATAAACAAAATAAAAAGTGAAAGTTTTGTTGGAATTAGCTAGCTGTCTACCACTGTGCTATTATGTCGAAACTAATGAAATAAAATTAATTTCACATTTAATAAGAATGAATTTCCCTAATGTTCATCTGTCATTTACAGCACATTAACAGTTATTTGCAGTTTCTCAAGTGAGAGTCGGAACGAGTTCCAACATCAAACCAAATAGAGTGAATTAAAATCAGTAACTCAATTACTCGTTGTCTTGTGTATCTGTTCTCTGGGTGCCCGATCATGCGGGGACCGGAATATTCAAAGATGTCAGTCTTTGGGTAACTGTAGGCCTAAATTTGAATGAAGTAGTTGCCTTGCTTCGAGATAAGACGCCAACATAAGCTTATGAACTGTAACTTAACCACCGATAGTGTCGTTCATACCTTTTTGCAGCGAGTTATTGTCGGATTGTACCGACAAACATATGGGTGCTATTCATAGACATTTCGCTAGCCCGGGCTACGAGCGTGCTAAACAGGATTCATATCATATCATATCATATCATATCATATCATATCATATCATATCATATCATATCATATCATATCATATCATATCATATCATATCGCTGATACTGGTTTATGAATACGAAAAACGTTAGTTCGCTATCATCCACCGAAAGCCCGCGCTAAGAATGTCTATGAATACGGCCCTATGTGCCTACAATTTATTCTACTCCCACTACTATAGAAGCAGTAGGTCTAATACTATAACGTCTATTACCAATAATATTTGTTATTATTATTATTATTATTATTATTATTATTATTGCTGTTATTTTTATTGCTGTTATTATTATTATTGCTGTTATTATTATTATTATTATTATTATTATTATTATTATTTTTCATCATTTTCCAAATTGTAATCTGGATCCCGCGGTTTCAGATCCAAAACCCCGCCATCCTGACTACGGAGGAATGTTGGCATAGTAAAAATTCGAAGGTCGAAAAGTGTCTCCTTCCCATTTCTATCTAACCTATCACCATCACTTCTCATGTTCCATAGTACTATGTGCGCGACTGGATCATTCCCTGAAAACGTGTCCTATAACAAGCATGATGGAAAACCATGGTATTGTGACGTAATAATAATAATAATATAATAATATGTTAAGATTAATATAATAATATGGTAATAATAATATAATACGGTAATAATAACAGTAATAATAATAATAATAATAATAATAATAATAACAGCAATAATAATATGATAATAATATGGTAATAATAATATAATATGATGACAATAATAACAGTAATAATAATAATAATGATAATAATATGATGATAGGTGATCAAGTGGCTCCGTTGGCAGAGAAACTTTCACGGAATGGAAGGTCCCATGTGGTGGCAAGGTCTTTCTCGTTACCGAATTTTAAAAACGACTCCGGGGTTGTTGCAGAGTGGTCTAACCACACCACGTCAAATCTGGTGCGGAGGAAACGAAAAAATGGAGATTTACTTCCATGCCCCGAACGCGACTTCATGACGTTTAAAGGACTTTTACATTTTCTTTTATTATTATTATTGTTATTATTATTATTATCATCATCATCATTATCAGCATCATATTATCATCACAACCATGATCATAAATCCATTTTATTATAATGACTTGCGATTTTAAAGTCAAGAACAGATTTCACACTCTTCTTGATAATCATCATCGCCACATCCTTTTTCTAACTCGTTGCCTTCCACGGTGCTGCTCCTGTCGCTACTGACCACTTTTGTATTCCAGGTGGAAGCAAGCTAACGTCTCGTCTTTGCTATGGTAATGCATGACAGTCAGTCATTTAACGGAATAGTCCCTCAACATTCTAATACTCAGTCTCACAAGAAATATGATCCAAACTTGAGGTGGCTGTTGTCTATCACTGACGACTGAAATTAGGCATGCGACAAATTGACTGCTTATATATCATCCTTATGTTTGACAGTTGATTTCCAATTAAAACTACTTAAAATTTAGTCATGGCTAGTCAAAGGAGTTGAAGTTTTTAAAAGCGTACAACTTCTCACGCTGGAACTTTGATTCACTGCTTCGTGCTGTTTTATCAATTCAGCTACGGCATCCAGGTGTGATGGAGTCTCTCTGTTGATATTCCGCAGCGATGGTATCCGTTCGTAAATCGTGTACTACGCCTTGCTGCATCCTATATTCACCTCAAGATCGCAGCAAAGCGATTCACAATGGTGCTATCTGTCCGGTAGAGCTGTATAAGCATTGGTGGCTCTTTTTTTTTCGTTGTCAATGATTGTTTCTTCATAAGTACCAGGCCGAATTTTGACCCTTTCCTTTTAAAAGAAGTGTAGGAGATCATATGACAAGTTAGAACCTAAAATATTTCAAGGCAACGTTATCTATCAATAGTAGAGTGAGCAAATTGATAATGTCATGTAAGAGGAACCGGTATATTTTTACTTATTAGTGGATTTGGATGGTTGTGGAGGGATGCTAGAAATTGAGGAGCGTTTTTGCAAAAGTCGATAGATGCAGAAATCAATATTTTACAGAAATTACACTAAGTGACAGGATCTATCGAGTTTTGAAAAAGCCTGGAAGGTTTGGTAGTCTCTACATACGGTATGAATCACGTTTTGGTAAATCTGATTTCATAGATCGATTCCGGAGGTAGAAAACATACGATATCCATATGTAACTCACTTTCGAAAATTTCTGCATCTATCGACTTTTGCAGAAACGCTCCTCAATTTTGTACGAAGAGTTATATAATCTGAGAAGTATAGTATGCCAAGATCGTCATACAATTGACTTTTTCGGATGAGATAGTCCGCTCGAGTGATGGTTTTACAGATGGCTTGTTGAAGTCCGTCTAATCGTTGAAGATGTCGTGTATTTGCTTGAGCCCATATTTCACAGCAGTATGTCATGTAAGATCGAATTAATACTTTGTACAGCATTGTTTTGATATATAAAGATGTATAACTCTTGAAAAATGTGGTGGCTCTCTGTTCTGCTGCAGTCCCTACGCCTCCCTGGGATGTATGCAATTCCTCCAGACAGATGACATCTGTAGGCGAATCACGACACTACATCTGTTGGATCCCCTGGTGAAAATGAAAGTTTTGTATAACATGTGATAGATGAAGTTGAAAATAATGAAGACGAAATGAGTCCGAGGTCCAACGTTGAAAGTTGCCCAGCAATTTTGCTTCAAGTCGTTAGGGGAAAACCTCGGAAGAAACCCCTCGTTTTACTGTCGGACGTGCTAACCGTTTCTCCACAGCGGTGGACCATTGTGGAACTTCGCATCTCGTGAAATAAAATTGGCAAGAAAGCTATGAAAATCCTTTAATGACAGTTCATTGCGAATAGACTGCAGTTTGGAAAATATATCGCTGTTGCGCGGGAGAGTTTATTTCACACGCACAATCACCTTCCCGACTCCACTTTCGAATATTGCCGTTCGTATTCCCATAACAAAACTTCTGTATTATGTAGTGTTCATTCATTTATGAAAAATGGATATTTAATTCACTATTAGGGGAGAGTCGGGTAGTATCGGACATCGGGTAATATCGGACAGTGAGTTTCTTTCATCTACCACACGATAATAGTACCTGATTGACATGGTTACGTTTCTGTGATGTCGCATGAGAAACGTAACCATGTTTCAGGTTCCATTTGGTAGATGAAAGAAACGCACTGGATACTACCTGATGTCCGATACTAATACAGTATCTTGTGGAGATAGTTCTACAAATGCAGCACAAACTGTTGCGGCATCGGATCTTCTTACTTTGTAATCTGAGGGTGAAACATATTACTACGTAGCCTATACTAGCGAATTTCTAGTTCTCAAGTTGAATTATCTTTGGCCAACGTCTGAAATATACAACTGGCAGTTACTTTCTAACTGTTATGTTAACAGCATCGTTTGTCTTTGAAGATGCTGCCAACTTTCATGAAACCGATGTTACTAGGGAGTGTTATTGAAATCTCTATGTATTTAATACATAAAAAAATTAATATTAATAAATTATACAGCAAAAATTTCATGAAGAAACAGCAACAGCATACCTTTTACTGTGGTACTTGGTTTTCGGAGTTCGTCCTTGTTTCGCCAAACGAGTGTTCCTTGTCACCAGACAAAATAGAATTTAGTTTTAGGCCTATATCAATCACAAATAAAGTCTGTTATTATTATTATTATTATTATTATTATTATTATTATTATTATTATTATTATTATTATTATCATTATTATTATTATTACTTACTGGCTTTTAAGGAACCCGGAGGTTCATTGCCACGCTCACATAAGCCCGCCATTGGTCCCTAACCTGAGCAAGATTAATCCATTCTCTATCATCATATCCCACTTCCCTCAAATCCATTTTAATATTATCTTCCCATCTACGTCTCGGCCTCCCTAAAGGTATTTTTCCCTCCGGCCTCCCAACGAACACTCTATATGCATTTCTGAATTCGCCCATATGTGCTACATGCTCTACCCATCTCAAACGTCTGGATTTAATGTTCCTAATTATGTCAGGTGAAGAATACAATGCGTGCAGTTCTGTGTTGTGTAACTTCCTCCATTCTCCTGTAACTTCATCCCTCTTAGCCCCAAATATTTTCCTAAGCACCTTATTCTCAAACACCCTTAATCTATGTTCCTCTCAAAGTGAGAGTCCAAGTTTCACAACCATAAAGAACAACCGGTAATATAACTGTTTTATAAATTCTAACTTTCAGATTTTTTGACAGCAGACTGGATGATAAAAGCTTCTCAAGCGAATAATAACAGGCATTTCCCATATTTATTCTGTGTATTATTATTATTATTATTATTATTATTATTATTATTATTATTATTATTATTATTATTATTATTATTTAAGTACACTGTGTCCCAAAAGTTATGGTGGGGTTTCAGAGGATTATTTTTTATTGAATGAATAGAGGTATAAATGTAATATCGGTGCCAGATGAAAATAAAACTATCAAAGTTTTTCGTCAGTGAGTTCGAGACACTGAAGGAAAGAAAAACGGCAAGAATATAACAAATGCAACAATTTTTAATATGACAATAAATTATACAATATGGATTAGGTCCACCGCTGTGGAGTAAAGGTTAGCATGCCTAACCGTGAACGAGGGGACCTGGGTCCAAATCCTGGTTGGGGCAAGTTACCTGGTTCATGTTTTTCCGGGGTATTCTCTCAAATCATTAAGAGCAAATGCTGGATAACTTTCGGCGTCGGACCCTGGATTCATTTCGCCGGCATTATCACCTTCACCTCATTTAGACGCTATATAACCATTGCAGTTGAAAAAGCGTCTTAAAATAACCAATTCGAAAAAGATGGATGTGCAAAGAAAAATGCAATGTGTTTTGTGGCTGGCAAAATTTGAATGTGTGACTCGTGCACGACGTGAATTTCGTCGCGCATTTGACGAAGAACCACCACAGGAGGATAACATTCGCGACAACTGTCCGCCCGACATTTAATTCTTCCGCAGGAAATCTCAACAGCAGCCGTTCAGATCGGAACCCATGCGACTTTGGAGCTACGTGTAATGCGGGTGAAATACTATGATGAAACTTTGAATTGTGTTGAGTTTTGGCGTTTTAGAAAGGGCTGTAATCCCGCAAGCGTGTGCGGCTGACTCACGTTGCTGCTGGGCGGCCTTCCCGCTGCAAAGGTCGCCCTCGCTCGCTCACCTCCAAGTCAGCGCGCCCGTTACAAGGAATGCGGCGCGGCGCGGCGGTGTGATATAACGACCGCAACGAGATGCACTGCGAATTTATGGCAATATGTAGCGTCGCCAAGGAATGCTAACCTATCCTATAGAGCTTTGCCGTCACCCTCCTCTTCTTAAGGTACTCATCTACCTATAATTTCTTATTTTCCTTCAAAAATTTGATTTTTTTATTTTCATGACATCTGAAAGCTTGAACTTTCTAGTTTAAACTATGATGTTCGGTTAATTAAGTAGCTGAGTTTTCATTGACCGGGAACACCTTTGCTTTAAAGGGAAAGGATGGTATTTTTTGGTGAAAAATGAGTAAATTAAAAAAAAAAAATTAAATACTCTGTGATATGTGTGGAATGCATAGCATAACGTTTTGTGGGTATTTATGCCCTTATCGGATGTTGAGTCGCCATTTTTAAGCTTCCAGCGTTATGGATTTTTAAATCACTCGCCCACTTTTATTGTTGTTTCCGGTAAATTAAATTTTCAAACAAAAAAATTCTTCTTTAAAATACCCTTTGATATTTGTGGAATGCATTGCATAACATTTTCTGGGTATTTGTGCCCTTATCGGATGTTGAGTCGCCATTTTTAAACTTCCAGCGTTATGGATTTTTAAATCACTCGCCCACTTTTATTGTTGTTTCCGGTAAACTAAATCTTCAAAAAAAAAAAAATTCTTCTTTAAAATACACTTTGATATGTGTGGAATGCATTGCATAACATTTTGTGGGTATTTGTGCCCTTATCGGATGTTGAGTCGCCATTTTTAAACTTCCAGCGTTATGGATTGTTAAATCACTCGCCCACTTTTATTGTTGTTCCCGGTAAATTACATTTTCAAAAAAAAAAAAATTTCTTCTTTAAAATACCCTTTGATATGTGTGGAATGCATTGCATAACATTTTCTGGGTATTTGTGCCCTTATCGGATGTTGAGTCGCCATTTTTAAAATTCCTGCGTTATGGATCTTTAAATCACTCGCCCACTTTTATTGTTGTTCCCGGTAAATTACATTTTCAAAAAAAAATTCTTCTTTAAAATACTCTTTCATATGTGTGGAATGCATTGCATAACATTTTGTGGGTATTTGTGCCCTTATCGGATGTTGAGTCGTCATTTTTAAAATTCCTGCGTTATGGATCTTTAAATCACTCGCCCACTTTTATTGTTTCCGGTAAATTAAATTTTCAAAAAAAAAATCTTCTTTAAAATACCCTTTGATATGTGTGGAATGCATTGCATAACATTTTGTGGGTATTTGTGCCTTTATCGGATGTTGAGACGTCATTTTTAAACTTCCTGCGCTATGGATTTTTAAATCACACGCCCCCTTTTATCGGTTTCCAGTAACTTCATATTTTTGCTACATTGCCAGACAAAAATGGATATAATTTCTGAACTATTAAAGATACATGTAAGAAATTTAGAACACACATTCTTTAGACTATTAGGAAAGTTTTCTCTGTAACAGAATTTTGTTAATTGATTTCATTTTAAAAATACGTCCGTTTGTTTGCAAGAAAGGAAATCAGAAAATTGTTATTAAATTTTAATTGTTTATTTTACAAACGTAGGGACCAATATCAAAATTCTATTACAGACAGTTTGTAGAACATGCTTTTGCAAATACATTGCAAAAAACTGTTTGAACATATCTTTAAAAACGGTGTAGATATATCGGTTTTAGTACAATCCTGCATTGGGTATATTTTTTTTTCAAATTTGGGCTCCCAAATATATATATATATATATATTTTTTATATATATTATTCTTTTTCAAAATATTTTTATTTCGTTGAGTTGCTACAGCTGTGAGCTCTCTACATACAAACATTTAATATTTCACACCAAATAGGAAGAAGGTTTTAAAAATACCATCCTCTTCCCTTAAACCGGAAGTCGGGAGCGGGTTCGATCCCCGCTTGGGCTGATTACTTGGTTGGGTTTTTTCCGAGGTTTTCCCCAATCGTAATGTGAACGCAAAGTAATCTATGGCGAATCCTCGGCCTCATCTCGTCAAATATCATCTCGCTATCACCAATCTCATCGACGCTAAATAACCTAATAGTTAATACAACGTCGTTAAATAACCAACTAAAATAAAAAATAAATTAAACCGGAAGTACAGTTCTGCAAGTGTCAATCCGTCAAATTCTGTGAATTTTATATATATATATTCGTACAATAACAATTGAATTTGGAGATACAGTTTGATTATTATTTTTCAAACATTCGGGAAGCTTTGTGTTTGATTTTACAATTTTTCATGCCCACAGAATGTAGAAGATTTTTTCAATGTTCAGTTCTTATTAAAATTAAATTATGGTTTATTTACCGACGCACGCAACTGCAGTGGTTATATCAGCGTCGCCGGTGTGCCGGAATTTTGTACCGCAGGATCTCCTTTAAATGCCAATATATCTACTGACCTGAGGCTGTCGCATTTAAACACGCTTAAATATCATCGACCTGGGCCGGGTTAGAACTCGCAAACTCGAGCAGAGAAGGCCAGCACTATACCTATTACGCTATCCTGGCCGACAATGTTCAGTTTTACAGCATTTTACAACACCAATGTTAACACACAGTTAATTTATAATTGAGATATTTTCATTATTCTTACACCAAAATGAAGCTGAATAATCTAGTTAACTACCAAACGGCGAACAGTGTTTTCCTGCTTAAGAAAGTTAATTTAAAACTACAAAATCTTAAATTTTTATTCTTATGTTTGAAATATTAAAAAAAAAAACGTTAAATGGCATTTTTCACTGGGATCTATTATGTTTTTATATAGAAAATCTGATTCACTGGTATCTATTGTGTATTTATATAGAAGAATCTGATTCACTGCTAAGTTTATCTAGTGTTTGAACGAGATGAAAGTGATAATGCCAGAGTCCAGCACCGATAGTTACCCGCATTTGCTCTTAAAGGGTTGAGGGAAAACCCCGGAAAAACCTCAACCAAGTAACTTGTCCCAACCGGGGAAGGGTCACTCTTATATGGCTTCACAGTGTTGAATGGGACGCCAGAACAAACAAATTTGAAGAGATGCAGATGGTCGATAGCACCCTATTTTCACGCCATGGAGTGTTACGTCAGAGCTGCTGCTCAAAGTGGCGGCCATTGTATTCGATCCAGGCTTTGCAGCGGCGCAGAAGATCCTGACGCATCGTCTGGAACGCCCTACAGATTTGGTGTAGGATTCAATGGCTGAAAACTGATTTTCACCTTAGATCGCGTATGTTAATCCAGAGAAAGTGATGACGTGGGGCCAAGTCTAGTGGCCGTGACTTATTGGTTTTGTGTGCCAGCTTCTAACATTTCATATGTACTATAGGGTTGCCTATATACAGGCGCCAAACCGACTCCTTTGAAAATTCAATATCAGTCTGTAATATTACGAAAATTGGGATTTGTTGACCGTGGATGTCTTATGTTTACTTTTGGTACCCCCTTCAAGTTGGATATCCTTCGTACTTTTAAATAGGTTATGGAACCAAGCTCCACAAAATTGTAAAATCATTCCTAATTCAAAAACATACCAGACTGAAAATACACAAAACATTGGTTGTACAGACTCAGAATCAAAATTTGGGCCACCTGAATTTTGTTTCTGGGTCTGAACCTGTGCTTTTATATGGATGTCATATTTGGGCAATAAGTAAACAAGATAAATCCAGGAAAAGGACAGCAGAGATACCTGCATAGAAAACTGCAAAATAGACATGGAAAGACAAAACAAAGGTTTGAACCAAGATTTGAAATGAACGTTTCCACGAAGCGGAACGTTCTGTTATTTTCTTGGACGTGGCCTGTTGATGACGACAGCCATGGAACTAATGTCCAGTGAGATGACATCGAGTATTACCGTCAAATAATTATATACACATCAATGAAACTAATATAAATATGTAGGACACATGTCTTCTGAAATTTTCATCCCTTTATCATATTCACACAGACGGAAGTCACGAACGTTAGTCACTTTATTCAGCCGGTAAAAAGTATATATTTGAGCCGTTCAGAGCAGAAGTGGTGTAAGTCAGAAATAGGTAATGGGTTGAAGTAAACATTCTGTAAAATACAGCGCTAAGTAGCAATTAATATTCAATTTATTTAAACTATTAGTAGTCAGTGGATAGCAAGAAGCACATATTAATTGCTACTTTGTATTGTATTTTACAGAATTTTTACTTTAAACCTCATTGCCCAATTTTGACATACACCACTTTTTCTCTGAACGGCTCATTTAATAACATGCACACATCTTCAATAATTCACTTCGACGTTTATATTATTTTAGTGAAAGGAAATGAATTCCGGCCCTACACTTACGACTTCAACCTTTGTTTCGCAAAATTTTCGAAATATACATTCAGGTCGCAGTTTAAATAATAATTGTCTAGCAGTGGCCTGTGACATCTCAGCATTAGCTGGATGTGGAGTGATAGTGTTGCCGATTGCCGATCCTTTAAGGCTGGGATTACGATCAATGTTACGTTGAACTTCTACCGAAATTTGAGAGGTTGTGTATTATGATCGACGTTCGTGACAACTATAATGGGTACTGAAATGCACACGCCGAACAGTCAGCTGTTTATGATAAACATTGAATTTTATGGTAACTTTGCCTGAATCAACATAAATAAAATACCGGTATTACAAAAAATGTAACGACAGAATAATGGCCTACAGAATGACGATAATGATAAAACAATAAATAATAATGATGATGATAATAATAATAATTTAATTATAATAATAATAATTAATGTGACTTTATGACCATTTTCGACAACAGTTTTTGAACCACTGTTAGCATTGATTCATTGAGGCCTCGCCCTCACTGAATAATCAAGACTATACGCCATTGATAACTATTATTGAGAAAAATTCAGTTCCAGCATGGGAATCCCACAACCCAAATCCATTTTAATATTACCTTCCCATCTACGTCTCGGCCTCCCATCTGGCTTTTTCCCGCCGGACCTTTATTATTATTATTATTATATTATTTTTTGGATTCGCCCATTATTATATTATTATTATTATTATTAATTATTATTTTAATGTTATTATTATTATTATTATAAAGAATACAATAAATGCTGCTAGTGCTGCATTGTACGTAACTATTATTCTCCTGTAAAGCTTCATCCCTTATTTCCCAAATATTTTCCTAAGAACCTATTCTCAAACACCCTTAATAAAACCTCTCTCAATGTAAATAAATGATGAACAAAAAATATAACTGTTTTATAAATTCTAACCCCAGATTTTTTGACAGCAGACTGGATGACAAAAGCTTCTCAACCGAATAATAACAGGCATTTCCCTTTATTCTGCGTTTAATTTCCTCCTGAGTGTCATTTATATTTGTTACTGTTGTTCCAAGATATTTCTTTTTTTTGAACCTCTTCAAAGGATAAATCTCCAATTTTTATATTTCCATTTCGTACAATATTTGGTCACGAGACATAATCATATTCTTTGACTTTTCGGGTTTACTTCAATGTCACTTTGTTTTTCATAGTAAAATTCCCGTGTATAAATGTTTAATTTTAAATAAGTATGTGTTTTATACACGTTTCCTAATCGTTTGTGGATTTTTAATTAACATATTTTCAACCGCATTTCAGACAGTACGGCTGCATCTACAAGCTGATGATGGTTGGTTATTTAACAACGCTCCTAATCATATTCTAGAACAAAGTCGAAGTAGAGATTGACAATGATCTCCCTCCTTTAGCCCGAGGCATGATATTTGGAATGATGAAACCTTATAGGCCTACTGATAAATGGCTGGACTAGTGCGAATTACGAATTTATTAGCCTATTTGTGTAGTCAAAGCCCATTTATATCGGGTTAAAGTAAATAACGTATCTAAAATAATGTAAACAAATGATAAAAAAATAAACAAACTCCAGGTTCGCATTTCAGTCTAATTACACCACGATCTTTCACTTTACTATTACGCTACAGAGAGAGACGAAGCACAATTGTTGAATTAGATGTTATGAATGCTTTCATGTTTGCTGCCTATAATGTTTAATTTTAAACAAAAGTGTGTTTTATACCATATAGAGGAAATGAATATATTCATGTGACCTCACATATTCAGTCAAAGATCGTTCCTCGTATTGTGCAATTTTTAATTAATATTATTTTATTAAATATTTCAGCAGCAATACGGCTGCATCTACAATGAAGGAAGATGTGAAAATAAATGAAGCGCTGCTTCTGATTCGTGATTGGATGACTTCAAGTTACGTTTCTTTGCGTTTGTGGAAGCTAGACCTTGGAAATGTCGAATCAGCACCGTCATACGTTCGTTCATTTTAACGTTAACCGTAATCAAATACGCGGAACTTGTATTTGTCAAACTTCAACGAACTTCATCGTAAAGAAACGTAACGCAGTCGTAATCCCAGCCTTAATTTCATTAGCGTCGCGCTATTGGTAAGAACCTCAACGATACTCAGTATAAAATCAAGCAAATCAAAGACATGTCGCAAGAGTATTATAAAATAGCGAAAGATTGTCTAGCATTTGTAGACCTAGAGAAGGTGGATTCGAATAAGTGGATGGTGTGGCTTGGAAGGAGAGAAGGCTGTTCAGTATTAGTAGTAGTAGTAGTAGTAGTAGTAGTAGTAGTAGTAGTAGTAGTAGTAGTAGTAGTAGTAGTAATAGTGTCCGGGATTATGCAGCCATTGCCGCCTTCCAATTCCTAACCGCCACCTCGTTCGGTCCAAGGCATCTTCTTCTTGAAGTCCCATAGCACTGATGACCTTTCTGGCATTGCAATTGCCTACTCCGCACTCCTCTTCCATTTGGTGACCAATCAAATATCCTTTTAGGCCAGCGTCAGAGTGCTGCATTGGAGTTAAATCGCTCGCTTGAACTCGGTCGAGTGTCGCACCCACGAATGAGATACGATCGGTCGTGATACGCTCGTAATTAATAGAAGCACAGTACAAGGTCATCTCACCGACATGTCATATCTTGTATGGAAGGCGACAGATAAGATACACATATGTTTTGCTCACACGGTAAAAATAAGGCTTTATTTTCTGCGCTTATGACAAACGTTTAATGGAACAGTCAATGGAACATACCAAAACAGGAACATGAAGTTATAACTAAAATAGTATGAAAACTTCGATATACAGTTATTATTGCTAATTAATAATTATTCAATATTTGATTTACCACATACATAATATGATGGGTCCATACATAGTGTTCCGCCTATATACTGCGACAATGTAGAAACGTTTTACAAAATATTATTGATATAGCAGTAGATTAATAACAATATTAGTACAGAGATAACGTAACAGAAAATATAATAAAACGAATAATCATGCTGCACAACTGTTACAGACGCAAAGATTGATACACTAATTATTAGAGATTATTATTATTATTATTATTATTATTATTATTATTATTATTATTATTATTATTAGAAAACTTGATACAGTTCTTGCATTATCGTGATTGTGTTCTCCGTTTATAATAATTACATTTACATCCAATAACATCTATCAGATGTGGCAAAAACAAAATCCCTCCTATTTGAAAAAAAAAAACATTTACCTACAACATTTATATTACATTTTAAAGCAAGTTTTGTAGTTTTACTATGGAGAGGTTAGTTAAACACTGCAAAGTTTTGAAATGAAAGACATCTATAATGTTACTACACAGTTCGTCACTGTAACAAGAACGAATGTCCAACGCTCGGCTTATACCGTTCGAGGATTTATCGCTCGTGACAATTTTACCCATCATGCATGTGCGCTACCTATCGGATTATGCTATGAACTACTTGGCGCTCGAGCGAAAACGTCCGATGCAGAACTCTGGCCAGCGTTGTTGATCCATCCTCGGATGTCCAAACCATCGTAGGCCTACTGTTCTTCTTGCAATCCCTTCTAGAACTGTCTCTTCTGCCTGCATCAATTTTCTTATTTCTTCTTCCCAGATTCTTTGCATCCGAGATATTCCTGCACTTCTTCGTAAATGAGCCATTTCCACTACTAAAGTTTCCTTCTACATTCAGCATTCGGAGTCCATACTTCATAGTTATAACAGAGGACTGCCTGAACCAATGATTTTCCTATATGAATCTTAGTTTTTCCTGACTATGTTTTTGTCCCACCATTTTGAATTCAAGGCTCCCAAAATTTTCCTTGACATTCAATTCTAATTTTAATATCTGCAGACTCAAGTCTTTCCTTAGTAACTGTAGTGCCTAAACATTTAAATTTATCTACCTGCTTAATTGGTTCTCCGTTAGAAATAGCAATTTAATATTTATTGTTCGAAATAGCGACCAAATATTCTGTTTTTATAATATTAATTCCCATTCCATATTCTTGTTATTGATTGATTCTTATTGATTGATATTCTACATATGAAACATAATTTTATTAAGTTTTTCAATACCTTAAAAATTGTAATTAAGATTTTATGTGAGAAAAGCTTCCACCTACAATGTTGAACTAATAACGAACAATGTGTATACAAATTTTAATTCAATTCTGACGAATAGTTACTGAGAAAATTGTACGAGACGAAAAAAAAATAAAACAAAAACAAAAAGTGAATAAGATAAAAAAAAATATGTAATCGTAAACCTACTTACTTATTGTGGGTATCAATTAACTGAGTAGGATCTGTTTAATGATTGTTGAAATTTTTTCCTACAGTTCTGGAGAAAATTCAGTTTCTTTTGAAGCAAGGCAAATCATACGGAACAGCTAGAAAACTCTACCAAGTGTCCTTAAACCGCTCTTTATTCGCGCTTCCCCAGTTCGCAATCGATAAAGCCTGCAATTCGTCATAGGCAGCTAGTTCATTATACGGCTTTAGCAGATAGACAGGCCTAACTGCGATGTGCCACGAATGCCGTCACTGTATCAATCTTCATTTTCTTTTCCGGGCGTCGAGACGCTGGTTGTGATTGGCTCGCTCTTCCAACAGCACCTCCTCTACGCTGTCAACCAATGGCGAGACGATGTGGACGCCACACGCTATCGATTTAAGACGAGCGCCGCGATGGCTGCCGCAGGGGCAGAACGCAGCCCTCTCGTCACAGCTTCAAAATGGCTGAGTTGCTGTTACGTTCCTAAAGCCGTATTCTTGGGAAAATCTGTTCACGTGCATTTAATTTTTGTTTTCAAATTAAATCTGACTAACAGATTTAGCTTAGTCTCTAATCACTTGAATCTCATTCATTTCTACAGTACACGGAGGTTATTCAGAGGTCACGAAAGATTTCAAAGTCCACTAAGTTTATCAGGAAGTTACTTTACGTAAGAATTTTAAAAAGTCGTTCACAAAACCGCGGGGCTTTCTCAGGTATTCCAATTTTTGGGAATATGTCACAGTGTTGAGTAACTCATCTGCTATCACCTCGCAACTTGATTCACATCACATGTTCCACATTCTGAATTTTGTGTAATTTCCTGGACTTGTAAAACCATCACAGCACTCACATCGTTTTCTACGGTCTTTCGTCTAACACAACATGTTCCATATTCTGAATTTTGTGTAATTTCCTGGACTTGTAAAACCATCACAGCACTCACATCGTTTTCTACGGTCTTTCGTCTAACACAACATGTTCCATATTCTGAATTTTGTGTAATTTCCTGTATTTGTAAAACCATCACAGCACTCACATCGTTTTCTACGGTCTTTCGTCTAACACAACGTGTTCCATATTCTGAATTTTGTGTAATTTCCTGGACTTGTAAAACCATCACAACACTCACATCGTTTTCTACGGTCTTTCGTCTAACACAACGTGTTCCATATTCTGAATTTTGTGTAATTTCCTGGACTTGTAAAACCATCACAACACTAACATCGTTTTCTACGGTCTTTCGTCTAAAACAACGTGTTCCATATTCTGAATTTTGTGTAATTTCCTGTAATTGTGAAACCATCACATCACTCACATTGTTTTCTACGGTCTTTCATCTAATACAACGCGTTCCATATTCTGAATTTTGTATAATTTTCTGGCCTTTCAATGCCTTCACAGCACTCACGTCGTCTTTTGTGGTCTTTCGTCTAACACAACGTGTTCCATATTCTGCATTTTGTGTAATTTCCTGGCCTTTTAAAGCCATCACAGCACTCACGTCGTTTTCTACGGACTTTCGTGTAACGTGTTTTATCCGCTAAGAAACCGTTTTTTTTTTCTAAATTTTTTACAAGTTTTCACAATGATGAGAAATTCCAATATGCTTTAATCCATTTACAAATTCTGAATCTTCTCACTGTGCTCGAAAAAATCCCTTTTACATTCATAGGATTTACAGTGCAAAAAATCAAACAAAGTCACATTTGTAGGGGCAAAACCAGTATTTTCCAGTATGAATTTAAAAAAAGAGATAAACAAATTAACTGAATATTAGCTTGAGTTGCTATTTCTTTCTGTGAAAATGAACAGAGTTGTATGATTACTTAAAACTTACTTCTCAACAAAGTGGAGTTTCAATTCTTTCGTGACTGTTGAATAATCATAGGCCTAGTTAAACTTTCAAGTAACCGATGAAAGAAATTACATAGCCTGTTTGATGGGAACTAAAATAACCATTTAGTGCGGTGTGACCTAAAGAAATCCTAACTTTCATTTTTCTGTGCAATGTTTGTCAGTATTTTATTCAAATTATTTAATTATGTATAGGTAGTCTACATACATAGTTCCCTATACAGTGTATATGTATATATAATAATAATAATAATAATAATAATTTCTCAGAAAGAAAGGGAGACATCTGCATGACAAATCATCAGGTAACCATTCAGATCCAAAAACAAAACAACAAAATAATTTAATTTAGCTAATTAACATGAAAACGGCACTAATTTGGAAACCAAAATTCTAACTATAAAAGCTATAATAAAATTTTGATGTAATAATTAAATTATTGCATAGAATACAAATAAGTATTTAGTATAAGTAACTTATAGAGTCCTTAAGAATTTGGAGACAAATATTTTCAATATCATGCTGAGTATACCTAGAGATTTTAAATAACTCTTAGACCAGTAGCCTATATTTAAAAAACAACTTCCCCGAGCTCCGAAAAGAAGACCCTTAACCTCCCATGGCTATAATTTTTCTAGTGAAAACCTTTAGTTTTTAAGTTAGTAATGCACACTGTCTATTTCTAATGGATTAGGCCTATGTATGACAATATTCTTCACTTTATGTACTTCGCTTCATTAATCGCCGTACGTACTGGTCCAATTAAAACATGATTCTTCCTGTAAACATAGGTCTAATCACTTTCATAAGTTGGGCTCCGTTAGGTGAGGATGGATTTGCCTACTTTGGGGTTTAATTTGTACTTAGCGATAATTTAATTTTATGCATCCACATTACATATGAACGTAAATATTCTCATACTTTCATTTCAGCGTTCTACGTCACTCATTTTTATCACTTCCGTATAAGGGTAAGATAGGTCTAAGTAGTAGAATTTTACGAGTATTCAACAAGGTTTTCGACTGCAGATGAAAGTAGAATGGTGTACCATCTTGCTGGAAAGTGAATTCTTCTTCCTCATCCTGCAGTCATAACAGAACGACCAGCTGCGAAATTCAGGACACAAAAGTTCTCTGAGGTTTCGAAAGCGCTATTTTCAAACAATAGTCAGCGTATGCGCATATTGCAGCAGTATGCTTAATAAACTAGGAGATATAACCTGTAGCCTATATTGAGACTGATTGCGTTTCAAAGCTTACACAATTCCCGAAATGAAAACCACACTAAAATCGGAGCAATTATTTTGGGACACGTTGTAATTATATATATTGGACAGCACAGTACAAATAGAGATTACCCAAAGAAAAACACGATTCGGTGTGGTCAAAGCAGCTCTAAGGTTCAGAAATATAGAAAGGGTGAAGGTTAAGGTACCCCACTACGTGCCAAGAAGGCGCAAGGGGGCATGGAGGTAGAGATCCATGCGTTCGTGACCTCGGCATTAGAATGAGTTGGTGTAGGAAGAGAACTGATTGAATAAGGAATGCAGGTGTATGCCGAATAAGAGAAACCGCTATAGAACTGGATGTAGATAGGTAGGCATCCAGTATTTCCTTCATTTATTGAATTTTCGAGTACGTAAATTGAATAAGCTCTCCATGAGTTTCTTTAAGGAAGAATGCGGCTTCCTGGCTAACGATGGTAGCGCATGCAATCCAGGTTAGACACTCGGCGCTTCATCATGGCGCAAGTGCCAGCTTATAGGGAAGAACGATCGATGCGAGAGCAGATGCTGGCGTTGACTAGCATTTTCGTGTTCCTTCGACGTTCCCTCTTTCATCAATGCGAAAGTATTAACTTGGCTTTGCCACATCCTTCATGAAACTTCGGCCACTTTGTGGAACATTACACAGTGTTCACGTAAAGGTTTGCAAACTTGACAGTAAATGCTACTCACCTACAGGGATATCCTTTCAGTTTTTGCTTTTTAGTGGATTATTTTACGACGTTTTATTAATACCTGTGGTTATCTAGCGTCTGAATGAGATGAAGGTGATAATGCAGACAAAATAGTCCAGCGTCTAGCGCCGAAAGTTACCCAGCATTTGCTCTTAATGAGTTGAGGGAAAACCCCGAAATATCCCCAAATATGATATGAAACCTGGCCCGCTCGTTCACGGTCAGAAATGCTAACCGTTACTCCACAGCGGTGGACCAATTTTTGCTAGGCCGCAAGATTTTTTATGGAAAACTTTGAAGGGTCTATCGCATGGACTACAACTTCCGTACTTCCTCTCAAATGTACTATTTTCCATACCATAAACTGGGGTAAACTTGACCATAAAAAATAAAATAATTTAAACCACGATATCAAATGTACTGAACATATTTTTAAAGATCATTATTTGTTCTCCATTTCTTAAGTACATTTTTTAGTCACAAATAGAGCTGATATCGTGCATTAATTTTTGTTTCCTTTTGTCACGTTTACCCCACTTTACAGTACATTTTTAGTTGCCACACAAAGGCCTAAATTATGCCTACTGTAGTTTTAACGTCTTATACGATACGTAATTTACATGCTTTTGCTGCTAATACGATGTAATTGCGAACAAATGAACACACAATTTTATTGATAAAGAAATTTGCATTTCAATTGACAAAAATTGTATTTTATTTAGGGCCTAAAGTGGGTAAGAACCACTAATGTAGCAGAGAATGATGCCTTGGTTTCATTAGAGGAAAGTAATTGAAGAGTCCACTGCAAGAATGATGGATGTCACTTTCTTGTCGAAAATGAACCAAGACTGTCAACGCATAAGTTAAGACATATAGAATGTACATACAGAGTTACAGTATATGACATTAACACTGATAGTCATTGTCCAGTAATGATCGGAAAATCACAGTTAAGCTTTGAGCGCTAAGCATTTCAAACTTTCAATTGCTTCTCCTGCAAAATGTATTCCAAATGACATCCATCATTCTTGCAGTGGACTCTTCAATTAACTAGCTCATCTTGTATTTCTTAAGCTTTTATATAAGTGGAATATTTATATATTAAAGTTACAGTTCTCACAATTTTCTTTAGTTGTACATTTTCTCCTATTCGTCCACCAATATTCGGCACATCGACCCAGACAAGAACGTGTTCATTCGAGAACTTCTGGTTACCCACGAATCTTTTGACAGGAACTAGCAGCTGGTTAATATCGTTGATTGGCCTTGAATGCTAGTGCGTCAAATGGCGTCCTCCGACCTTAGTGTAAGATGTAAACACATTAAAATGAGATCTTTTGTCCTTCGCGTTCGATTTAGGGCCTACTACCGCGTCAAAAGAAGAATTCCAAAGTGTTATTCCTTAAGGAATAGTGTTGATGAGCGATTTTGACAGGAGCACAATTTTCGGTGTTGCATCGCGTGCTGCACACTACAGGTTCAGTTTTCAGTGCGGTGCAGTACAACCTGAAAGTTTATCTACTGGTAGGATTCCCGTAAGTTTTTCCTAATCCATTTCTCCGAAACTGCAGTAAATTTAATTTCAAGATTCCAAAAACCAAATTCCGAAATTCATCCCTCCAAAACCCATTAATTCCGAATAGCGGAATTGTTAGCAGTAGTTAAAAAGCATATTTTCTTAAATATAAGGACAATAACATTGAAAAATCTATCCCAAACTACGCGTGATCTTTCATTAGAATTTTGTTTTCTTTTGTGGCCAAACATGTTAACCCGATTTCCATTAGTATATGACGCTTATTTGAACTGTTGTATCAGTGGAAAATCACAAACAGATCTTCTAGTGAGTCAGTGAAGTTATGGTTTTACAGTGCAGTGAACAGTGATAATTTATAATTTATCGTTCGTCAAAAGACTGAAATGTGTTCTATTAGCAATGTCAGTGAAATTCTGGATGCTGTGTCGGTGAAATGAGTCATAGTGCCACTTCAGGGAATGAGATGAGAGTAAAGTGAAAGACTATTGAAACTTATAATGTCTGACCTATACATAATTATGTAGGTTGTATTGTAAAATTAGGTATTTTATTTATGTTTTATTATTATTGTGTTAAATTGTATTGTACTATTCTTATTGTATTGTGTATAAAATTGTATATGTGTTGTAAAACACTGCAGTTGTATTGTGTTTTATAAATTTGATTGTGCATCATTTTATTGTGTATTGTTTATATTAATAATATCGTACTAAAAATACTCAAGTATACCACTGCCAATTTCAGAGAATGCTTGCCCACTTGCATTGTAAATAAATAGATACATACATATTCCTCTGGACATGAGTCAACCATTTTCAGCCAAAAATTTTAGCTTACGCTGAAGGGTGTTCTTTGTATCTATCAGAAAATCATCAAACAGATCTTCTTAGTGACGTCGGATTTGGCAATTGATCACTTTTCCTGTCCCTTCGACTGATTTGTATACAATTTAATCGTTCGTCAAAGACTTACGACACCGGAAGGAATTCGTAATCCATTACGCAATATTTTTAGTATGAGAGGTACTGGATGGTGTTACATAACGACTGCACGCTCCACATTTTGCTTCATTTGCTGTGTCTTTACTTCCCTAGTAGTACTTAGTACTTTAGTAAGAGAATGTTATTCGTCAACCTTAAAATATTTGTTTACATATTGTTCCATAATGTCTGACAGACGATGTAAATATTTCCAGCAGAGGAGGAGAGAAATGTAAAATAATTGCTATTCAATCAATGGCAAAGGTCTCATTCCACGTTTGTATTGAAGTTGGACGGAGGTAGTACGCTTCACATCGCCCAACTTCAAGATGAGCGTGAAAAGAGAGCTCTGTCATTGGTTCAATAGCAATTATCCTTCTCTCTCTTCCTGCCAGCAATGTTTACTTCCCCTGTCAGTCATTATGGAACGAAGTATAGAAGAAATCACCCATTGCCGATGGCGATGAATCTTGTAGAACATTCCTTCTTCGAAGTCGCTTGCATTCCCAATAGACTTTTCCCTGTCTTTCAGACCTTGTTTCATAGTATACAAATTCATTTAATAGCAATTTATAGATGTAGGCCTAACTATTATAAGCTCTCTCTCTCTCTCTCTCTCTCTCTCTCTCTCTGCATTTGTCTTTTGTAAGTGAATAGTTGAATAAAACAGGAACATTTTACCTCGATGATACAAATGTAAGCATTACTAAGGAAAACCAAAGTATTATTATACGTCCATGAATTCTCGTGCTGAAATAATGACTAATGGAAAATTTTCCTTTCGGAAAAACAATTTGGAAAACGTAGGTCTACAATTCGGAAAAAAGACGTTAGAAATATCGATTTCGGAAAAACTGGTTCAAAAAATCGTCGGAAAGTGTTAAGTAATTTATTAGGCCCACTATTCCTGGGAAACCTGAGCCTACACGTACGCATATTGCCTTCGGTACTCTGAGTGCAAGGGCTCGGAGCCCTTTCCTCGCGAGGACTGCAGCGCCGACTCTCCACACATCTTCGCTGTTCTGTTGCATCTCTCATCTCTCCCTCTCATGTGGAAGGTATTAGGTTACTTCCATTTTCGACTTTCCCCTTCAAATTATTCCATATTCCTTCAGTAGATCTGCGAAAATCAGAGATAATTGGCCAAAGGGCTTGAAGCTCGTGTGGGCATTTTTCCTCTTGCGAAGGACACGTTTCAGCGTACCTTTTGAATGATTTCCCTCTCATTTTCCCATTGACATCGACTTTGTTTCGGCTGTCCAGACTTTAGTTTCTCGTGGTTACAAATGTATCTTCAGGCAAATGATGTTATGATATCAATTTCAAAGAAAACGATCCACTTCCTAACCAATCCTATAACTTTAAGTCGCCACACTTAATAATATCTCCAAACATTTTACGTTATTACTCTGAGAAGCAGCCCGCAAAATGAACTAAATACTGCTCTATGTTTAAAGACAAGAGAGGTACGTTTGGCAACCGCTCTGAACGCGTGGAGACGAAAAAATAAATAAATATTGTATTTATAATCTTTGTAGTTTAGGCCACTGCGTAGTACGTAATTTCACGAAGGATCTACGTACCTGAACTTAGATGTTCCTAAATTAGTAGCATATCTTAAAATATTCGTTGGTTTATGAAATTAGACCTTAAGGGTGCTATTCATAGACATTTCGCAGCACGCGCTACGAGCGTGCTAAACTTAGGCCCCGGCTATCCATTACTTGGTTCAAATCTATATCATAATTATATCATATCATATCAATCATATCATATCATATCATATCATATCATATCATATCATAACGCTAACACTGGTTTATGAATACGAAAAACGCTGATCATCCACCGGAAGCCCGCGCTAAAAATGTCTATGAATACGGCACTAAGTGTATAGACCGATTATTTAGTCCTGACAGCTCAGCGACGCGAAAGAGGCGAAGTAATAGGAGTAGTGGGGAGAGTTTCGGAGTAGAGATAAGGGCGAGCGGTCGGTACAGCTGTACTGGAAACACAACGCTATACCGCATGCGTGACATTCGATCGCTCTGACTGCAGGCGACAGACTAACCTGAACATCCCTTGGCTTAACTTAATGGATTCGCCTGACTCAGGCGCAGATTGCTGGCGACTGGCAGGATTAAATAATCGTACTGTAATAGGCCTAATACATTACATGCGGAATACAGAGATGTTGAACAACAAAATCAGAGTTGCATTTCTAAGCATCCAAAGGCTAAAAACTAAAGCCCTCCATTTTATTGTACAGCGACTGAGGTATTTGTTAAAACGCTCAAATCCGAGGCCTACTTAAAAATGCCGTAGGTCTATGTTTTCTCGTGGTGTTACGAACAATACAATTTTCTTGTATAAATTTCTTGCTACTTTCTTAACATTGTTTTCCTTTGCGCGTTGTGATATTTGTATGCTCCGAAATGTTTTTCTTTTCAATTTGATAACTTAGTCGCAAACCCAATAGTAGTCTCTTTTTCGTCAATGGCTGCATATTAGCCGTTAATCTTGTAGTATGACTACAAGACTTTTCCCGATGCTTTACTGCAGTAGTATTCGATCTTCTTTTACTAGCGTACCCCAAAATATATTTGTACCCCCAAACTGCATTGCAATTGTATAAGAATTAACAAAAGACTATGATGGAAGATGTACTAATAAATTATTATTATTATTATTATTATTATTATTATTATTACTCAGTAGTTATGGATGCAATAATAATAGTAATGATTTACGTAAAAAGTTATTCAAAAAAGAAAAAAGAAGAGTTGATATTGCAAAAGAAACTATAATATAATGCAATAATTATCAACAAGTATAACAAAATAAATGTGTCAGAATTTTTACATACCTAATCAGTGGATTTTTTTTTATTTTAGTGGGTTATTTTACGACGCTTTATCAACAGCTTAGGTTATTTAGCGTCTGAATGAGATGAAGGTGATAATGCCGGTGAAATGAGTCCGGGGTCCAACACCGAAAGTTACCTAGCATTTGCTCATATTTGGGTTGAGGGAAAACCCCGGATAAAACCTCAACCAGGTAACTTGCCCCGACCGGGAATTGAACCCGGGCCACCTTGTTTCGCGGCCAGACGCACTAACCGTTACTGCACAGGTGTGGACCCAAATCAGTGGAATGCGTACCCGTTGAGACAACACAGCGTACCCCTGAGGGCACATGTACCATAGATTGAATACCACTGATTTACAGTGAAAAGGAGGCGTGTTGTAAGCAATGCTTCTCTTTTTATCTCACACGCATTATACGACAATACATGCAATCTCGTTAGAATCTAACTGATCCTAATAGACTCTTGTATTTCCGCAACCCAAACTCAAGTGGCTACCGTAAAATGAAGGACTATTTTTTTTTTCGGGATTGATTACGTTGTTTGCTCTATTGGAGAGGGGAGATCGAGCAAGAAGGTGGGGAACGTGACGTGGGGATCGATGCTGGAACAAAAACTGAGACAATTATCCTGTCTGTAGTTTTCCATGTTTTTTATAAATTGTTAAGACAAATATCGGAATAGACTCTGTAGGATTTGACTAAGCTATTAAATGTTATACATGAAACAGTTTTTATCTTGGAAAGGAAGCAAAAACGAGCAAAATTGTATTCAGCTTTTTTGTTTGAAATATCTCAAAGAACAGCCCCTTAAATTAATGACATTACTTACAGTTCAACCTGCATATACTACGTACTTGTAGACAGTCGTGTGAAATTGTTGCCTACATATAGGTGGATTCCAAATAAAGGCTTGCTCCAGATTTTCATTGCGTACCTGTACAGCCTTTGACGCGGAAAACGGTTGCTTTCCTGCAGCGTTAATTAATCTAACGCGAGATTCACACTGGAAAACATTTTGCATCGAGGTCCAACAATGAAATCAGGGCGTATCAGCGACGTTTCTGTATGTCACGAAACGCCATATTCCCTACGAAGGCTTTACGGCTTAGCGAAAGAGTTCTTTTTCTCGTTACAAAGACCGGGATTCGAATCTCTCTATGTAAAGCGCTCGCGTGTAAACACAGCGCACACATGATTCCGGAACTATTCCGAGGAGAGACTTTGAATTAAGGATTGAATATCTTTTGAGGAACCTCCAGAAAAAGAACTAAGGAAGAGACTAGTGAAGTGCTTTATGTGGAGCGTGGCATTTTATGGGGCAGAAGCATGGGCATTACGACGAAGTCGAAAGAAACGACTAGAAGCATTTGAAATGTGGATATGTAGAAGAATGGAGCGTGTGAAATGGACAGACAGAATAAGAAACGAAGCTATGTTGGAAAGAGTGGGTGAAGAAATAATTATGCTGAAACTGATCAGGAAGAGAAAAAGGATTTGTCTGGGTCACTGGTTGAGAAGAAACTGGCTACTGAAGGATGCACTGGAAGGAATGGTGAACGGGAGAAGAGTTCAGAGCAGAAGAAGATATCAACTATTCAAGGTGAAATTTCCAAACTCGCGTCCATTAAGATATATAGATCATACATATGTGGAGACAGAGATGAAGGCAGAAAATAGCAAAGATTAGAGAAAGCTCGGTTTGCCCTTGGGGAGAACATTGTGAATGTATGAACGTAAGAAACTTTAAAGTGTGGCTAATTATTACAATGTAAAAACTTGTTCGTCCGCGCCGTAACTTCGTGGTCTAAGGCATCACGCCTGGACATACGTTACGGAATGCGCATTGGTTCAAGTCCTCATGAGGAAAGTAATTTTTTAATGAAATTTCGGCAAGTGTATGGGACCGGTGCCCACCCAGTATCGTGATGAATTTGGGGAGCTACTATAGGTAGCAAAATCCAGCTTGGACAACCGGTTAACTACCTCTGTTCTCCTCTGCTGAGGCATGTGAACGTGAGACCAGCAACCGGCTGTTCGACGTTGGCCCTTCGTGTATTGTCGCGCCTTGGTTTCAACTTAGACTTCTTCTTTGCCACTGCATTTCGATTTATTTCCGTCTCGCACAACCTTGCTCATATCCCTCCCACACGATATCAATGTATACCAGTCATGTCAATTGATGCCCACAGGAGCAAGCGCGTGCTTTAGAGCCTAGGAGAGCCTGAGCGCTTTACAGCGAAAAGGAAAGAGACAGACGAAAGAGGTGTATATGCCGCTTGGTCGAGGTATATTCAGGGATGGCCAGCACTGATTCAATAGATAAAGGGAAGAGAACTTATTAAAACTGTATCCATGTTAATTTTTAGATTTGCCTGAGAAGTAAAAGTGCATTATAAGAATGTAAGTTTTAATTTTAATGCTCATTTTTCATAAGTTTGATTTTTTTTATTCAAAAGAAATATTTTCTCAACTTTTCGTATAGAAAAGTGAAATTTTTCAGGTATAGGCCTATTTATTTAGTACCCTTACAGAATGATTTCGTAAATCTAATATACCGTATATACTGTACGTAGCTTATTACTGAAAATAGTGTATTGAAAATTTTGAAAATATTCGCATGGAAATTATTTGTAAGGAAATGAATTAACAAAGCAACTACTGTTACATCTTAAGCAAAAGATACGTGCCCGTGTGTTGTAAAAATGTCAGCTCTATAGCTTCAGCAGATTTCGAGAAAATAATTTAATATTCTGATGATAGGAAGTTGCTCACAAATATCACCTTAAAAGCATAATGCGATAAGAGTTTTGTTACACTTAAAACAGATACAGTACCTAGGTAACATTGCTTTGTACAGTAATATTGTTTTGATTAGTTTATTGATTACAATATAAATTCCAACTTATCATGTCATTCTCAATCTTTGCTTTGGAATATCTTTATGAATGATGTGTTTCATCAACTAATTATAATATTATACTACTATGGAATTTAAGAATATTCCTTTTTAACTCTCTATTATGTTATTAAGATTTAAAACACAAGTGCAATATTAAGAAATCAGTGTTAGTACTTTTGTTTTACAGACAACATAGATAATATTAAGCAGAAAGAAGCAATATAAAAATAACGACATAAAATTTCACGTTCCGTTTGAAGTTTGTGCATTTGGAACGACCACTATCAGAGGACGGACACTGGAAAGTTTTCTTTTCTCAATCGTACTATGGGATGTGTTTACCTGCAGACCTACCACTGTATTTAAAAATAGGCTTAAGGACCTTATAATATACGGTATTATACTACTATTTAAAGGCCAGTGAAGAATTATGTTGTGTCAGTGAAGTTTATCAGTGAAGAAGTATGTCGTGTCAGTGAAGTGTGCTGTGTAAGTGAAACGTGTTCCTGTCAGTGAAGCTTTATAGTTTATAGTGGCAGTGCAAAGTATTTGAACAGTGAAATGTTTTTGAAGTGTTAGTGAAATCAGGATAGAATCAGTGAAATGTGTCGTAGTTCCATTGCAGTTGAGTTGACAGCGAAATGAGTGTAATTTGAAAGGTACTTGTGCAGATATTATCATACAGTTCGATCTTAGTTTTAAGATACAAATTAGATTTATTTCAAATGTTATTTTAAGTGATCATTTCATTTAATTTAGTATATTCCCTGTTGTTGTTATTATTATTATTAATTATTGTTATATTAATTATTAGTATTATTATTAATTGTATTTTTAATTAATAAGTTTATTATCGTCATTATTGTTTGTTACCACTGCCACCGGGTTTACCCACTTGTGAATAAATACATACATACATCACTGTTTTCTTAATCCGACAGGTTGTTTATTGATATACACAACCCTTCCTCTTTCCATACTTAGCGCTTCCTGCCCGCGCACGACGTCAAGGTCAGAAAAATGCGCTTGCTTTGATATCACTGAATACCCCCACTAGAGACTCTTATTGTTTACTTCTTTGAGTTATATTTGCACCAAGAGGCGAATACACGGAATGACAACGCTGTTAGCAAAGCAGGTTCTGTCGCTTGCTAGGACAGGCTTATTTTGCAGGACGGTTTAACACCCTGTGGGTTCTGCAGCGCTGTAGATGTGGCGAGCCTGCGACTGAACAGCTGTGAGAAGGTTGGTCCGCCCACATAAAGCATTCAAGGTAAAATTTCCACACTCGCGTCCATTCTGTGCTTAACGGAATCCATCGGTCTTGTTCGAGTTACCTGAATGTAATTTGACAAAAAATCTGTGCTGTAGAGACAACTTACGTGAGTTTTGCAACGAGGACAGATTCGTGTAATTGTGTACAGGCTGTGAGATACTTTCTAGCCAATTAGCGTATTAAGACGACGGACGATGGCAGATTTGACCAAAGGGTTGCTGCTGGCC